>JALIZH010020389.1:0-32653 GCA_030522465.1 Rhipicephalus appendiculatus
ATAAGAATATCCTTTCAACCATTTGATACCGGCATGAAACATCTCATATTTGCTTCATCATACATATCAAATAATTCATTACATACATGTTCATTATATTGAGGGTCAGCTTATTAGTGTAATAAATAAGCACTTGTCATGCTTGATACATAATCATTTTGCTTAACCATCCTATCCCTTCCATACGACTCGTAAAGCTGTAGAAACCATGAAGAGATTATACTGTCACTGATAGCTGACTGTTCAGTTGAATGAAGGTGATATCCTTCTGGCACTTTATGTACATTTGCACGGGCGATTCCATGAACAAAGGAGAAAAGCCAGCCAGTATGTCTAAGCCAAAATGACTCCTCTTGCGAAAATGTGGCTGATGTAATCAATTGGACATAGTCATATATATGCATAATTTTTTTTTTTTTCCTGGGCCTTTATGGTATACGCAGTGAGAACTGAAGCCAGGTTACTTGCTGTGTGTCCCCTAAGAAGGGCCCATAGTTTATGCATTACCAGGTGTTATGCAAACAGGCCACACAAGTTGGCAGAGAAAGAAAAAGGGAAGCTATAAACATCCCATGTAGACATGAGTAGTGGAGTGTCTTTGTCTTTCCCATCATCTTGCACAACCTGTTTGTTCTATACTAAATGTGATCCAGTACTAACTAATCTACCTGTCGTTCTCTTTTACACGTTAAGACGGCAAATCAGAATCATAAGTGCTTGCGAAAGACATGATGTCTAGAATGTGTTGCACATATTTTAAAATGTTTCATATGGCACTTGTAACACTAAGTTCATTATTTTATGCAAGTGCACTTGACAAAATGAGTCGTAACACAGACACCCGTGTGTTTGCTGCGATGTTAATACCGTATGTTGTCTTGTAGTATGTGTTTATCAATAATTGTTTTTCACAGTATATATATGCACAAAGCTCACTTGTTTACTGCTTTCTAAACACATTGCACTTTGGTATCGTTCCATCATCTCTGCTATTAAGTTACTGCATGGAGTCAATGTTTCTGGACTTCAAAAAACTTAGTTAAAAATTCTATGTGATAAGCCTGGTGATAAGCTGTATGTTTTACTATTACTTTTTTTCTTACACTGAATATGTAAAGAATGTGTTAAAAGCATATTTTTAACACACATAACTAATCAACAAATGACGGGGAGGAAAGAACAGTAATTATATTCTATTACGAATTGCGGGAAACACCACGCATACTTTTAACATAAGTGTGCAGATGCTAGTTTGATTAATGTAATGTATATTTTACGAACCCGTTGGCATCAATGAGCTCCTCTTCGCTGGTATTGGACGCAAAACTGAAGCACGACCTGACGACAATGCCGCCAGTTTCTGAAAAGTTGATAAAATGTAGACATATATGAGATTAATTAAGTATTGCTAGTAAGCGAAACCGCATATAGCAAGATATGGAGTCAATGTTACCACTCCCCTCCATAATACTCTTCGCTCGGAGGTATTTACTGAAGTAAACAAATGACGTGAAGTGAATGAAGTGAATGAAGTGAATGAACAAACTACTGAATGTTTGATCTTTGCTGTGCAGTAGACTCTTCAAAGCGAACTCTATTAAGGTATCTTCTTTGACAAGCAGTACAATATGGCAAATTGTGTTCTGTCTACCACAACCTTTGTTAGATTATTCTGGGTACAAGCACCGGCAAGATGCTGTGGCCAGTGCTCTAGCAACCTGCCATGGCTTCACATTGTGCTCTTAGATACGGTGCTTCTGAATAAATGAACACACGTAGAATAGTAGATAATATCAGTCCTCAGGCTGAAGGGGCACCGAAACACTTTCTGAACACCATAGAAAATTTTCTTACTATATAGACAATGCTGCCACATATTCACAAACGTATGTACTAAGTGCAAATATTGTTCAATTGCATGCAGTAGGAAACTTGAAAAACGCAGAGTAAATTGCTTGTTCTTCCCTGCAGCTTTGAAAGAATGCACCTATTGTTTTCCTGCGCTACTCTTTGCCTGCTGTAGGCATTATATAAAGCGCAGTTGTCTGCCAAAACTAGCCAGGAAGCACATGCATAGATGCACTCCCAATTTCTTTAAATAAGGAATCGGTCGTCGCCAGTGCAAATACCACTGCTCCGTCCTTATTCTCAGGCACATTTGTGAAACGGAAAGCATTAGGATTTGTCGCTAATGTGCATTGAAAACAAGTACGAGTAATGCAGTAGGCAGAGGATAGGAATACAGTGAGAATGAATACACATGCACATACACACATGCATGCTCACAATTTCACACATTGGGATGTGAGACATCAGACACCCCCCCCCCAAAGATAAAATCCAGGCTATGCCTACATGCACTACTACACACATCTCCCACTTATTTGCTTAATCAGGGTATGAAGTTTCGGGGCAGAATTTTAATGGGCCTTTGAGGCTTTTAAGAATGCAAAGTTCGGTTCAGTTCAGTTTATTATTCATTCAAAATACAAAGGTTCCCTTCTTTGTATTTCCCTTATTCCAATGTGTTCTTCAAGTGTCAAGAATATGTGTTTCAGGGCTCCTCTCTAGTGGCCCTAGTCTTTTCTTTACTTCTTGTCATTCTCTCCAATGTGATGAACATATAGAGAACCTTTCACATATCGCATAGACTGGGACCTTTTATATCAAACCAAGTGCACTGTGGTTGCAAAGTTGTTAGAGTCGCAGGACAATGCTCTTAATGCTACGGTCAAACCTCATTATAACGAAGTTGCATGGGACTCGATAATGGCTTCATTATATATGAAATTTCGTTATAACGGTATACAGTGAAACCTCGGTGATACGATCACGGCTCGTGCGAATTGCGGGGTGATATGAATTTTTCTTTGGTCCTGGCCGAGGCCCATTGGCCCGCAATATAATGGAGTACGGTTGTTGCGAACAGATTTTCATACCACAACGTTTGATACGAATGTAACCTACCGCGAAGGTACGAACAAGTGCTGCCCGCACTGTCGCGGAAGGCGCCACTAGCACGCGCTGGGAACCCAAGCGCGGGCATGCGCACCGCACCGCCAATTCATGAGAATAAACCATGGAATAAACCACGGTGGAATAAACCTTCAGTGACGTGTTGTAGCCTCCGAGATTATGTGCGCGAAGCCCTAAAGCACCGTCGTGTGCCTTTGCCTTTAGATTACAGGTGATGTTGACGTCGCGCTTTTTTTTAACGTGTCGACGCGTGATGCTGACGTTGTACTGTGTTTACATGTGCCTTCCACGACAATACAAGCCACATCTTGCATCGTCGTGTTAAAGCGCGCTAAAATTAGGAAGAGGCTACTAGCTGTCACAAGTCACAACACACCTGGTTCAGTAATTACACACGCGTCTGCAGACCCTATATTTACGAGTGCAAGTATGATCGTTGACGTCTAACAACTTCACTGGATATCATTCAGAGCTGTTCGTGACATTGCTGCGGCACTGAGAAACAGTAAATGAAAACGTACGCAGGAATTTTTTTGTTGCATGCTAATTTTCCGTATTTTCTGGTGATACGAATTTCAGATGATACGAATATTTTTGGTGACCCCACGAGATTCGTATCACCAAGGTTTCACTGTATTCATAACACCACGTTAGTGGCAAGCCTATTCTATTTACTTTTCACTGTATTGAGGTTGAGGTTTGATTGTAGGTCTGCCTGTTAAGTGCAGAGCACTTTAGGGGGCCGAGCTGTCGTGTGCTGTCATGTGCTGTTGTCACGTGGCTGTCGTCGTTGCTTGGCATAACACTCCATGTGTAGCATATTGAGTGCACGCTCGCCCCGAAGAGAAGTCTTCTTCCACTTGTTCTTCGAACGCCTTGATGACGATCACTAATCATCATCAGCAAAAAAGCTAGTGCGCTTGGCGTAACGCAGGAAAGCCACGTATAAAACAGAAAAAAAAAGGAAGCAAGCGAAATAGAAAGAGAGGAAGGAGAAAAATGGGAAGAAAAATAGAAGGAACAAGAAAAAGGAAGAAATATATAAAGATAGACGAAGAAATAAATAGAAATGAAGAGATAAAGAAAGACAGAAAAAACTGGAAAAGAGAAAAAGAAACGAAGAGGAGGAAAGAAAGAAAACCGCAGAGAAACAACAAAGGCTGCCCGGCTCTGCACTTCCTTCAGGCTTGGCACCCCAATGCGAAGCTGCTTTTTTTTTTAAAGGATGCAGTGCCAGGGACATCATATTATTGCAGCAGTGCGGGAATTTATCTTCAAATTGGGATGACATGTTACACAGATATAATAATGCTAGTGCGTACTCACCACCAGGGCCGTGGGCGCTTGCCCTTAGCGTGTAGTGGTGTCCCATCACAAGCTCGTGCACTCTCTTCTGTTCCTCCAGGAATCCGAGAGGGAAACCCTGTACAGCTCGTTCCTGAAAAAAAAATGGCAAGGGCTGTCAATATATGTGCGTACTGCATAAGTCTGGTAGCACTGAACTGTAGCCCGTATGTGGGAATAGCGTGCTTTGAGCACATGAACACGAATGTGACGTTAACTGCTTAACATCTTAAATTTTAATGTGGTTCTTATATTTCTTCATGAACGCTATAAATAGTACTAATAATTATTTTAATTAGTGACACTTCTAGCAGCCTAGAGCATTGTTGAAGCTCATCTGGCCATCGAATGCATACCCTTGCTCCCAGTATAGGTAGTAGTGACTGTGCAAAAGACATATCCTTTAAGTAAAGTTATTTAACACTTATTTAGCATTATTTAACACTTATTTAGCACTGTGTAATATTTTTGGTGGACATTTTTTATGTCCATACGTGAAAATACTTCTTTGACATTCAGTTAAAAGGCATGCTTGTTAATGCTCAATAACATCAATTTTGCTTTTGTGGCACAAGTACAAAAAGCTTTTATTACACCACGATAACATGTATGTTCGCAACCCTTTACGTTAATTTAACAAGTTGCTTGTTAATTTTAGCGATAAGCTACCATGTCAGCTAACTACCATTGTCAATAATCAAACTGTATATAGTTATGAAAATCTGCAGCAGTGTCTCGGTGCCTATGGCAATCTAAAAGAGCAATGTCTGACTAACAACCATGGTTAATTTCCTATGTCGGTGTATGATGTAGGAATGTTTGTGTACTTAGATTTAGAAGCGTGTTTAGGAACCTCCAGTATTTTAAATAATTCCACAAGCCCTCTGAAATGTAGAACACTGAGCTCATGTCTCCAAGCACAGTGTTGCCTTTAGGGTTAAGCCTTAGGGTTAACCTTAGAGTTAAGCCTTAAGGTTAACTCAATAATTTGGTGCATAACGCATGTCAATACTTATTTCAGTCTCCTGCCGCACGAGATTGCTAATCAAGTTCTCTATTTAAAATGGAAGGCAAGGAAAAGCCACTCGAGTATTGCATGGCATTGTTGTAGCCATCACATTGTTGGCATAATGTGTTAGCACCTCCAAGTTTTACAGTGCAGCACTGCAGACAGTCATTATTCTAGGTTGCTAGCAGTCATTCAACTGTAGTGACAGGGGATAGGCAGCCTTAACATCACACCTTATTGCATATACACATATTATGTTGAGAACCGGATTTCAAATCAAGGTGATTGAGTGCTGGTGGTGACTAAAATGAAAGAATGTGCATGCTTCAGGCAGTCAGAGTTGATCTGAATCATCTCGGAGAGCTCTCTCTTGGAGGCCCACATGTAGTATGTATGGCATGTAAGAACTCTTCAGCATTTAAAAACTGAACACAATTATGCTCTACTACCTAATGTTTCCATTCGGTAATGACATCAAATAGGCTTTCATCAGCACGAAGTTGTGACTGATGGTCGCATAATTATGAAAACTGAATTATCACGATTCTTGTGATTCGGATGACTGAACTCAGTGGTCCTGGTCAATTATCTTTGAGGGTTTCAGTGTGAAAATTCTCTTTTTGTTGGCATGGATATGCACAGAAGCTTAATGGCTGGCATAGGTCGGCACTTTAAGGGGGTACTCACTCAAACTCGCTCACCACAATTTTGTCAGCCTTCGCACTCACTCACGTTCACACTCACATCCACTCACGCTCATGAGTACTCACTCACGTTCACACTCACCTCCACTCACACTCATGAGTACTCACTCACGTTCACAATCACGACTACTCCGACTCGTAGGCACTCACTTACGTTCATACTCACGCCTGCTCACACTCTTAGGCGCTCACTCACGTTCACACTCACGTCCGCTCACACTCATGAGTACTCACTCATACTCAACTCACCACGTTCAAATGAGTGTGAGTGAGTGTGAGTTGAGTGCACTCATGAGTGAGTGGGCCGAGCTATAGTCGCCGTGTTTCTCTGTGCGGCATACCTACTCACGCTCATGAGTTCGCACACGTTCATACCACGACTATTCACGTTTATACTATTCACACTCATGAGTACTCGAGTAAAGTTGCAAGGCGGGCTTGTTGGTACGGCATACTTGAATAAACTGGTAGCGCAAAGAAACGGGACACAAGAAGTAACACGGAGACACACACAGCGCAGTAGCGCTGTGTGTGTGTGTCTCCGTGTTACTTCTTGTGTCCCGTTTCTTTGCGCTACCAGTTTTATCCAATCATGAGTTCTCACTCACGTTCACACTCACGTCCATTCACTCTCATGAGTATTCACGTACACACTCACGTCCACTCACACTCATGAGTGCACGCTCACTCACGTTCACACTCACGCCCACTCACACTCATCAGTGCTCACTCGCGTTCATACTCACGCCTACTCACCCTCATGAGTGCTCACCCGCGTTCACACTGGCGTCCACTTACACTCATGAGTTCTCACTCACGTTTCTCACTCACGACCACTCACGTTCACACTCACGTCTACTCATACTCATGAGTGCTCACTCACGTTCACACTCACGTCCAATCACACTCATGAGTTCTCACTCACGTTCACACTCACGTCTACTCATACTCATGAGTGCTCACTCACGTTCACACTCACGACCACTCACACTCATGAGTTCTCACTCACGTTCACACTCACGTCCACTCACACTCATGAGTACTCACTCATACTCAACTCACCACGTTCAAAGGAGTGTGAGTTGAGTGCACTCATGAGTGAGTGTGCCGAGCTATGATGGCTGGTTCTTGCGTAACAAAAGTTACATCAAGTGATTTGACGGATGGCTCATTGCAAAGAAAGCCGTCATCGATAACTGAAATGCATGTTACGTTGAGAGTAGCAGACTATCGTACCTGGCATTTCTGAAGTTGTTCTTGCCACAGGTGATGACGTAAGATTTGTCATCCGAGAGCTCCAGAGCCTTGTGCACACGAATGGAGATGGCAACTGAACGCTCCTCTGTGCCTTGCTGTAATAATAAAATAATAATTAAGCACATAATTTGCGGCAACTGCAGCAGATCACTTTCAGCTCAGACATAAACCTGCTTAGAGTCGTTACATTTGTTCACGAATAATTATCAGCAGAGACGTTGCCTTTCTTTTTTTTTTTTTTTTCGAGGGGAAGAAGGCTCATTTACACTTTGCGTATCTTCGTGCATGGGTATACATATTCAGCATTGAAATTTTTTTTTATTCGGAGGGGAGGGGTTGAACCCCTTCCCCCGGCTGCGCCAGAGATTATCAGTTGTATTCTCTTGGGTAAACAATGTAAATGCCACGGCATTGTTATTGAATGCCATGTTAATTATCTCTGTTGTATGGTCCTCTATGGTCTATTTTGCATGCTGTCAGCTAGGTGGCACTTGCTCAGATTATTCGCGAATATTACGCCCCTCAGCCACCACACCTGTTTAAGCCAATATTATCCATCATGTAGCCAACTCTAGCCGACATTATACAAACTTTAGGCAACACAACCCAATTCTGAACTGGCGTATTACCCTAACTGGTGCTGTTTTGGACACTGTCGAATTCGCCATCTTGTCAACTCTTATTGGCCCTGAGGGAATGGCCTCTCTGATTGGTTTAAAATACCGCCATAGCGAAAATTTGACAATATGGCGGGATTTGACAGTGTCCAGAGTATAGTGCCAGCTCTGGGCTGGTTTTATGCTAGTCTATGCGGCAGGAGGGCACAATTTAACCGTTCACAGTTCGCCGTTCGCAAGCTTCGGCTGGACGCGCCAATGATGTGCTCCCGCACGTAATATTCGCCTAAGCCTAATTATATAGATCAGTTACTTCCGAAAGCTCGCACTTGCAAGGTTCGAGAAATCTCAGAACTGTACACCTATGAATATGCCACTAGGGGCAGGCAGCGCTGACTAGAGCCGTTGCATGCAGTCACGCGGGAAAGCGCCGAATGCGCGGAAGCCCCGGGCAGTCACGACTCTTCCTTCACCGTGACACTGAAAGCAGCGGCCATGATGCCCCCCCGCCTCTGCCCCCCCCCCCCCCCCACACGCACACACACACAACCACCACGGCCTGTGCCAAGGACGCGAGCACGGACGGTGCCGTTTCGGATATCGACATACACACACACAGTTATTCGTGGCTTCGTGAGCGTGCGCCTTCGACGTCCCAACACGTCTTTGCGCGCTCGACGGCAGGTGTTTTGCCGATATGTGTGAGCGTGCCGCTACATATGCGATATCGGGGGGCCTCGGGCGCTGCCAAGAGCCCCGCCGCGAACCGGCCCGGGCTTCGTGGCATCTACGTGCCAAGAAGCGTTCGCAAGGTGTTGAAGTTACCCATAAAAGCCCTCGGGTTGAGGGCAGTGGCGTAGCCAGGGGGGGGGGGGGTTCAACCCCCTCCCCCCCCCGAAATTTTTCAATTTTGCTGGCGCACATATTCACGCACACATACAAACGCACGCACGAACATACCTAAAGTATGGTTGAACCCCCCCCCCCCTCTCCCCCGAAAAACATTTCTGGCTACGCCCCTGGTTGAGGGTATTGGATGGGGCGTTGGCGTAGCCGAAAATATTTCAATTTTGTATGTGTATGCATACGAACGCACGCACGAACGCAGAGAAACGGACCGGCAGGTCGCGGGGTCGAATCCCGGCCGCGGCGGCTGCATTTTCTATGGAGGAGAAAATGCTTGAGGCCCGTGTGCTTAGATTTGGGTGCACGTTAAAGAACCACAGGTGGTCGAAATTTCAGGATCCCTCCACTACGGCGTCTCTCTTAATCATATCGTGGTTTTTGGGGACGTTAAACACCAACAGTTATTATTAAAGATACAGAAACTGTGGTTGAACACCCCGCCGAAAAAAAAATCTGGCTACGCTTTGCCTCGTACGAGCACAGTGTGTACAAAAATTGTAATGCAATTGATAAGATACAATAAACGGATGTTTCATGTGGCGATGTACTGCTTTAATTAACAAAAGAAAATACTGCAAGCCTCAGAGCTCCGAATTGTCGAAAGGAAACACTTTCGGTTTCGATATCGATGGTGCGGTTTCACAGTGACGTGTCAACACAGTCTGACGCAGGTCTAAGTCACGTTGTGACAGCAGCTCGTGACGTACTAACAGCAGCTCTGTTGTCTGCCGTCCGCTACACGTGGTGCATGTAAACAGAGCGATGACTTAACTGTACAATGACTCTGACAGCGATTTCGGCGACTGTGCTGACTAGTTATGATAATGTCCATTGCAGTGGGGCTGGTTTGCAGATGCCGGGCGACGAAAACTTTCGAACCAACTATATAGTATCATGGGGTTCTGCGTCCCATAACCACGATATGATTATGAGGGACGCCGTAGTGGAGGACTCCGGAAATTTTGTCCATTTGGTGTTCTTTAACGCGCACTGACATCGCACAGTACACGGGCCTCTATAGCATTTCGCCTTCCATTGAAATGCGACCGCCGCATGTAATTGAGTTGTTATCGATTAGTTTTTAACGCACGACCGAAACGCGAGAACATCGTTTCGCTAAACACGCACACCTAGCTCAAGAGGGTCCTCGTATCCCGAAGCATTCTCAGTGTGGCTCTTGCCAAAATTAAGAGTATTTATGTATTTTTTTTACCTTCTGCCTGGAACATTACAAAGTCTCGGATAAAAGTCATGTGCAGCCGTCGAAACACTCCTGAATTCACCTTTATAAAAGCAAATCGTTTAATAATTAGACACAATATGTTAACGAAATAAACCAATTCGGCTATCATATTTCTGAAGGACGTGTGAAGTGGCACGTGCAAGATGCCGTACGTTACAATTGTGGTCCAACAGCCGTTCTTTCTTCATGGTTATTGTTCATGTGGTATTCTATGTTTTGTACTAAAACTTAGAGGCGCAGAAATTGATGCGCGTGCGCAACGTCATCATGAGCAGGGTTCCCCTTCGCCCCCCCCCCCCTATTGTGTCAATGTATGGGGCAAACTTTACGCCCCCCCCCCCCCCCATAGGTGACTAGGGGGGTCGGCCGCCCCCCCCCCCCTGCCCCCCTCGTGCGCACGCCTATGATCATGAGTGATGAAAAAAAATGATCTTCAGTAATGACGTCACAGATCGCCAAATTTGTGAAGTCTTCGCATGACATCGCTTGGTGAAAGGTAGGGCGATCACGGAGGCAGTGCTAAACCAGGTGAAGTGCAGAAAGTTAAAGCTTGCATCGCCTATGATGCCGGAGGCAATGCAAAATCACCGTACGAGCAGAAAACTGTTGGAGTGGAAGGGGAGGACTAGTACATCCACTGAGAAGAAAAAGCAAGTTTTCGCTTTCGGGTCGTACCTTGCGAGTTTTAAAAAAGTTGTGCTCAGACGTACCAAGTATAAATCCTTGTCCCAGACTTGGATGTTCTTTTCGAAATTTGATTGCTGAACCGAGTGCGCTCACTCAAGTCATTTGATACATAAGTTTTGCTTAGTAACAAACGTCGTCCGGCAGATGTAGGCCATGCTCGAAAAGAAAAACTCTTGAGGGTGTAGGTACACTGGTGTACAAATAAGAAGTCCCTGTACAGTATACGGTCTACCTGGGACCGGCAACTCAACTTGACTTCCATGCAGGCACGCATAAGGGCGTCCATTTCTTTTTTTCCGCCCCTTTTGACAGACGTCCGCGAAAGGCGTGCAACCTTCGGGTGTCACGAATAGCGGCAGCGAGTGCGTGTAAACATATGTAACGAGCCGCATTTACAATGCAGGCGGAACCACTTCGCCCCGCGCACTTGTGAAGGAGCGTGGATGGGCACGCGCGCGGGTACGGTACGAGCCGATGTACTGCACGCAACTCGTCGGCGAAGGTCGGACACACCTGTCGTATCTGCACGCGTATAACCAACACGAATCAGCTATATAGCGGGATGCAGCTCTAGGTAATTGGAGACAGCTGAAAAAAACATAAAGACAAGAAAAGCTCACGGTTTCTTATGCCTTCGCCTTAAGTGACTAGAAGGCAAAAGACATCGTCTTTTTCTTTTTCCTATTCTATTGCATAGATCACCCCCCCCCCCCCCCGCCTCCCCCCCCCCCCCCAGAAATTTTTCTGGGCCTAGCATGGTTTAAACGCGACAGAAAGAGATCGGATCGCGGAAATCAAATCAAATAAACAAAAAATTCAAATCAAAATAAGTTTATTAAGACGTGTATACAAAAGATGCGTACATAATATTTGGACCAATAGCCTACGTGGCTAGTAGCTGGTCCAATAGAGAAAATACATAAAAGTTAGCAAGGCACATGATTGGTCGTGAAAATGATTGGTTTTATACATATGGAAGATTCAGCGATGTATAATCTATGCATGGAAAGGTGATTACAATTCACTAGACAAGAAAAAGCGTTTACAAGAAAGGTTGAAGTTACGCATAGTTTTTATTTCTAGAGGTACAGTGTTCCAGGTTACAGCTCCGAAGAATTCTAACAATCTAACAATTCTAACAATTCTGGCGGCAGCGGCGCCGTTAGTTGTGAGTGAAAAATCGGCGCTCTCCGTGAGCGAAAATTCGAGATAAATGCAAATAATTAAGAAGTCATCGGTCCGTGTGAGAATCGAACTCGGGCCTTGTGCGTGGCAAGCCGGCAGTGGCGTAGCCAAGCTGGATTGGGGGTCCAGACCCCCCCCCCCCCCCGAAATTTTTCAATTTTGCTTGCGTATATATACACGCACACATACAAACGCACGCACGAACATACATAAAGTATGGTTGAACCCCCCCCCCCCCCCCCCCCGAAAAAAATTTCTGGCTACGCCACTGCAAGCCGGTGTTCTTCCGCGGAGCCAAGCCAGTGCTTGAAAGTGCTTCATAGGAAGAAAAAAAAAAGAAAAAAAAAGGTGCAAGATTGTTTTGTAGTGGGAGGAGTCTTCTTAACGCATTTAATATTGTCACGTGGTCGTGACGTTGACGAAGGCAGCAGTCGGGCACGCATAAGGGCGTGAAATACGCGCGTGCCAATATTGCGTGGAAGAACCGTAGAATCGCACCAGGCGTCAAAACATGGTAATTGCGCAACGAGTAGGTGGCTTAAAGCTGTTCACCCATTACGACGTGTGCAGGTGCGCGTAGTATGTACTTCGCCAATTTGCAAACGGAAAAATCGTGGCGTAGTGGGCGCTTTGCAGCTACTTGCAGTAGGCATTCTAGGATGTTTCGAAACGTCCAATATTGCGCGCGCAAACGTTCATTTCCTTGCGGATCGGTTGAAGGCGATGCACAAACGGCGCCCGATTACGCTATCGCGTTCTAACTCTTGAAAGCATTCGCGTAAATCATGGGAGGGTCGGGGGGGGGGGGGGGGGGGACCCCCTGTGTTCAGGCTGGGGGGACACCCCTAGCAAGTGTCCCCCCCCTCGAGATTTAGCTTTAGAACATCATATATTTGAATAACTTTACATTTAAGTAACAGCGCATTCAACTTTTTTTAAAAGCTGATTATTTTTTAGTGTGTACCGGTGTTCAATACCCCTCAGCTGTGTGAGCCTATGGAAATCGCAAAAGCCACTCGTCCAGTTCAAGTGAGACTGAATATAACAATGCGTTTACTCGAGCTCAGACCCCATGCTCGTTTTTTAAATTTTATTTCAAAGCATGTTTTAATTCTTATGTAAATAAAAAATAAAACCCAGATTTAAAAAAACAAAATGGCCGCCATGGTCTGATTTGTGTCCCCCCTTGTGATTTTTCTGGATTTAGGCCACTGTTTGAAAGCGAAGCTAAAGCGTCTTCCAATTTTTTCAACTGCCTCCAGGGGCGGAGGCATTGCCAGCTGCTTTCACATTTCATTTTCAAATGGTAAAAATGCAGGTCGCGGGATCGAATCCAGGCTGAGGCGGCCGCATTTTCGATGGAGGCGAAAATGCTTGAGGCCCGTGTGCTTAGATTCAGGTGCACGTTAAAGAACCCCATGGAGGTGGTCCAAATTTCCGGAGCCCTTCACTACGGCACCTCTCATAATCATATCGTGGTTTTGGGACGTTAAACCCCAAAAATTATTATATTATTAAATGGTAAAAATGAGTGCCAACCAACGGAGACATTATTTGCAAACATGGCAAGAACACCCTTAATAAATGCGGATTATGACTTCCGGAGCTTTGAATAGCTTTCATATGATTCCCAAAGACCAATAGTAAATCTTCTGTTCACACTACCTTGTAAAAAAAAAAAAAAAAAAAAAAAAAAAAAAAAAAAAAAAACAGATCAATTGCTAAAGTTTAAGCAGTTGGGCCTAAGCAGACGAGCGTTGCACGCGCCGCTCGCGGCCATTTTTTTTTTTCCGACACACGCCAAACTTGACTTCTACTGCTCACTCTTGCAGTATGTGGCATTCTGGGCGACGGTGGTGCGAATTTTCTCTGACACTGAGCAGTTTGATACTTTGTAATTTGCTTACGAAGCCATGTCCACGAACGTGAACGTAGCTAGCGAAGAGCTTATGCCGTCCGGTTACTTGCCGGTAAATGCGGTACACGCACAGCTGAAGCGCGTATCGTTTTTTCTTTTTTTTTTTTTCCACTTCGGTCAGTCTTCATTGACCGCCACAGAGGCGCGACCTCGAGCCGTACAAGAGGTATACCTGTCCGTTTCGACGCACGACATCGTGTTCGAATAAAAAAAGGCTGCATTTATAAGCGCTGGCCCGTGCGGACGCTATAGCGTCCTTCCTCGCCGAGTGACCCTGCGAGGGTGCCTGATTGGCTGACTGACAGCGCGGACTTGAGCCGCCATTCTTCGAGGTCGAAGCGACGTGCGTGGATATGCCTCGACCGTGCGTGCACCGAGGCGCCGTTGCGACATCCTGGTTACAACTAGCGTAGTCACGTTTTACTGGTTAGCACGTCTTCCGCCGCTGTGGCTGTCGTTCACTGTAACCTTTTCCTGCTGAGCATCGATTAAACGGCTGCGGCGGCCGCAGTGCGATGTATTGAGCAAAACGCCTACGGGTTTTTAAACGGACACAGAGACAAAAATATTTCAGCATACTATACAAATAACACATATCTTTACACCCTGCTCTGCTGTTGGGAGATGAATCTCTAGTACCCCTGCCTGACGTGCTAAACTTTCTAAAAGAATGTGATTTTTTAAATAAGCTTTAGAGCTCCATCATCTCATTAACACCTTGTGTCTGGCGCAGCATAGCCTTAGCTGCTTTTGCGCCGTAAAACACCAAATTAACTAACTAACTAACTAGAGAGAAAAGCTATATTTCCTCGTATTCATAAATAACAGTCTGAAAGCACCACTCTTACCGCGTCCGCCGCGGTGGTATAGCGGTTAGGGTGCTCGGCTGCTGACCCGGAGGTCGCGGGTTCGATCCCGACCGCGGCGGTCGCATTTCGATGGAGGCGAAATGGTAGAGGCCCGTGTACTGTGCGATGTCAGTGCACGTTAAAGAACACCAGATGGTAGAAATTTCCGGAGCCCTCCACTACGGCGTCTCTCATAATCATACCGTGGTTTTGGGACGTTAAACCCCAGATATTATTATTATATTACCACTCTTACCGCGAGAAGACCTTTGGTAAGCAAGAAAACGCAAAAAAAAAAACGAAAATACAGGTGGCGACGCAACCTTGACGTTCCCGCGCCAGCTCGCTGTGACGTCACAGATGTTCACGGCGTCCGCTAAGAGCCAACGTAATAGTTTGTCGCTGAAAATGATTTACATAGTGTCCTAAGGAATCTAATATGTGTTGGCATAGCAAGTTTCGGAAAATTTCGATGAGCCAGTGCTGCCAAAATGCGAGGGAAGACTTGGAAATTCGTGACGTCACACTTACGTTAACGTGCTGAACTTTCGGCGCGAAATTTTAACCTGAAGCTTTGACCCTCATTTCTTCCTCTAATAATCAACCCGTGATGTCGAAGTTAATAGCAACAGGGTTCTGAAGGGATAATTTATCTGTTTAAACTGATTTAATGGTTTACTTTAGTGTCCCTTTAAAGAGCTTTGAGAGGTTGAAATTGGGAGTCCGTCGCTCTCCGCTAGGGTGTCATAGTGGAGGTCTTGCGTTAGAGCGTTAAACTCGGTCTTTGAATCTATGTAATCCTGTTGTGTACTGTCCCGTTGTAATTGGGGAAAGAAGGAAGGCTAGCACTTGAGGTAGCGAACAAAGAACTTAGGGGTTTAATACTGCAGTAGGACTATATGCTGTGAGTGATCCCCGCTAAGTCACGCTTGTACATGGTCTTGTAGCTTCTTATATACCGCTCTATAGGTGGCGTAGTGAGCGGCCATGGTTGCTCGATGATGCTTTCAAATAACTAAGTTTAGCCAGACATGACAAAATCCCTGTGAAGCTCAAGGATTGAGTGGTTTTAATTGCAAGTAGCATTTATTTGGCTAGGAAGACGGGTTCCGGTTGGGTGGATGATCGACCGTCCGGTGTGACGTTACAGGCAGACTCACGAGTGACGTGTGCGCAGCACTATGTGCACCGGGTAAACTTAAATGAAAATGTTCCGGCGGAAAGATTTGAACTCCAGGCCTTCGTTGCCGATGTCCAGAGTTCAAAGCCAACCCGATGCCCAGAGATCGGTGTTCCAACCACTGTATAGTCGCGCTCAATATGACTTGCAACACGGGAGCGCGTGGCCTCACAAGTTCAAAGATTGCGCATGGCTTCCATTAGCCTTTATTTCCATTACTAGACGCGTTTCTCTCATTTCTCTCATCCCAAATAAGAAAATAATACTTAGTCGTTGAAATAAAAACAAGTTGAAGCCATGCGTCACCTTTGAACCTGTGAGGCCACGCGCTCCCGTGTTGCAAGTCATATTGAGCGCGAATGTACATGCGATTGCCACGTGCCTCATCAGACCATATAGAACGCCTCGCGCGCAAGCGCGCGCGTTGGGACGCTCGACGCATTTCGCACGAACGCCGGTAGTGGACGGAGTTGTTGAGCGTCCGCAACATCTTTGCGGACGCAGCCTACTATAGGAAATGGCTGGCAGACTGCGTCCGCAGAGTTGCTGCGAACGCCCAACTAAATCTGTCTAGTTTTTAGAATGCGTGCCCACACGTCAGATCCGATATACGCCCTTCCGTATCACGCGTGCCCCTGTATATATTGTTTTTTTCGTCAGCCACGTCCGTTCAATTATCCTGGCAACTTTGAAGACAATAACAATGCCTCGCACGATTTTACAGGACAGGTAATTGATTCGAAAGTGTACCACTTCAAAACCGAAACAAAGGATCACTATAAACACTTCGGGCATTCCAAGTGAAAAAAAAAAAATCGCGCTTTATCGCGAGCCTGTCTGTGCTTCTTAGCAGGCAGCAAGTTCGCACTCAATGGGTTCTGAGAATTCTGTGCAGTGCGTGCAATGCTTTCAAAGCTATGAATCACGTATAACCCAACTGCAACAGTGAACCAGAAGCAGCCGTCCTCCATTGTGCGGCGTGCTTAACGACTTCTAAGTTACAATGAGTGCACGGAAGCTTGTTGATTGATTGATTCAGGCTTTATTCGAGGCAATTTACAATTGTTTTGGGAGACGTGGCGAAAGGCCCGAAAGGTGCCTGACTAGGCTACGTCACCCAGACGCCAGCTGCAGCAGTGCAATCTCTCTAATTTACAAATTACATAACTGCAAAACTTATGTTTGGAACGCTACAAAAAACAATAAATAAGAAAAACAATCTTTTTCTGCCTTGAGAGGGGAAAAAAGAAAGGAACAGAAAATGAAAGCGACAAACAATGGTGTACACAGGTGGCATTTTCTGTTTAAAAAGAATATACAATATAAATTATACGACAGTTAAATACACAACGATGCATGACTTAGCACAAAACCTAGAACTCAGAAAAAAATTCATTATTTTACTTGCTTTTTAAATTGTGTGGAGGATATTCCGTTTTCCAGTAAGTTCCAGGGTATTCTGCAGGGTATTCGATAAAGATGTCTGGTATTAATGGTGCCAATTTTTGTAGGTCGTAGTTTGCTTAATGTGATATTTTTCCTCGAACAGCGTTTTATTACTAAAAAAAAGGTCTATGATATAGAATCCCTCCATTTTTAAAACACTGGCAACGGCTCATGTGTCTGATTAACTGACACTAGTCGTGCGTATCGCTCCACACTGCGCGGTGTTAAGGCCTGACCACGCGTACGCGTTGCAGCGTGTCAGCGCGTGACCTTTTGACGCGGCGCCGTGCCCTCTCCCTATGAAGAGAGAGGGCGCGCAGCTTCGTGTAGCCACGCGCCTTCTCTCTGTATATGGAGAGGGCACGGCGCCGCGTCAAAAAAGCCACGCTCTGACACGCTGCAACGCGCACGTGTGGTCAGGCCTTTAGTCGTGTAGTACACTACCAGAATACGGCGTCCTGTAATGCAGTATAGACCTGTTATAGATAGACAACATTACGCTTTTGGACAACAGAGCAGATAACGAACACTAACTGCTCTCCGCCCCTTGCAGTCTTACTCGCTTAAGAATGAAGCCGTTTTTAACCACTTGCCTGCGCTTTACAAACCTTTAAGTACCTTACTTGCATGAGCTCGAACGAGAGTCTCACATAAAGCAACGAATGTATATTACGAGAAGCGTATCTTACACTTTAGCTTCACGGAAGTGATACACATGCCTGCTCAACAGAGCGTGATGCGTGACGCTGGCATCGGTCCATGTGTACTTTCAAATAAGGCGCGGCTTCATTCTCGCTGATCGAATCTCCCGACAAGCAACATACATACTTACATGCCCGCTGATTCAAAGGTCGGCGCTGCTATGCGTCGCCTCTCTTTACATCACCGCTGTACTTATACGTACCCTTCTATTTTACCTCTTCATATCTTCTTTTTTTTTTTTACGACCGGGACCTTGATGCGCGCGCCAGAGAATTATAATTTAAAATTCCGCGTCAGATGTAACAAGTAGACTGATCTGTCGCGTTGCTGCGTGTAAGGATTGCACCATACTACATACGGATATGTCATGGTCAGGCATTTCCATCCGTCAGGGACTGGGAGTCTCTCGCATATATATATATATATATATATATATATATATATATATATATATATATATATATATATATATATATATATATATATATATATATATATTCCGTATTTACACTGGAAGTTGTCTAGCCGCGTGTGACAGATTTCACGGTTCTGCTTCGCAGACAACCTTGAAAGTAAGGCAAGAACGGCGCTACGTGCGGTTGCAGGTTTTTTTTTAATTTTCCTTCATTTTTCTTCGGTGGAAGCAGGGGCAAAAATGGGGCTGGATAGTTGCTGGGGAAGTTGTAGATATAAGAGAGCGCGACTCGTTTTTCGAGATAACTGAAATGCGGGAATGCAAAGAGTGACATGTGCAAGCGAAATAACTCCGGAAGTGCCTGCGCATATTTCAGCAGGTTGCACGTACTCGTATTATACGTAGCGAACAACTGTGGTCAATTGCTTCATGGCCTACCCGTTTCGTTTGCTCTCTTCTTCGTGACATTTTTTTTTTCTCTTTACATGCTTTGAGGCTCGTCTTGTCCACCGACAAATTTATTTTGCCATCTTTCGTGCACCTCCTTTAACACCTTGCCTCGCTTCTCAGGGACGCCTTCGATACGAGCGTACCCCAACCCCCATTTATGGGGTATGCTTGTATGATACGAGCATTCCCCACAAACGGGGTATCTACACCACTATAATTGAGGCTAATCATAAAACTAAAATTCGTTCCTTGTGCTGTCGCTAGGGAGGATTAGTTGCTAGCTTTGATTCCTGGCTGCCGTGGCCTTGTTCCGATGCGGGCACAGTTCAAGAACGTTGGAATGATGGTTGCTGTAGCGCGAGCTGAGGACTAGGACAAAGAGACACACACGAAGACGTGTGTCTCTTTGTGTCCTAGTCCAAAGACTACACGAAGACGTGTACTAGTCCCCAGTTCGCGCTATAGCAATAATCATGAGATATATACCAACTAGCCCAAGCCGCCACCCTTCAAGGACATTATCGTGTGCGGTGCAGTACCAGGTCAAGACCACAAGATCCGGGCGAAGCTAACTATACGGCGTCTTTGATATTCGTTTTGCTGATTTTAGATGTTAAATCCGTGAAATTAGTCGATAAAATATCTTGTGCAATTATGTGGCTGTATCAACATCTTGAAATCAACGGCTGCAGTTTCAAAATTTCTGTCGAAAAAAATGGCGCCTGAATAGATGGACAAGGAGAAGGTATAGAAAAGTAGTTTATGTTTACTTTCTGCCGAAACTAACTCTCGGGACATACCGTAACTGGCACAACTGGCGTACACAGATTACACTTTCTGCCTAAGTTCAACTGGCGTACACAGATTACACTTTCTGCCTAAGTTCGGCTTATACCGCGTTATAGTGGAAGAAAATAAAAACACTATACCGCCAGATCACAAAGCGTCCATGAAGTGCAGTAGCTCAACAATCTCATTACTGTTGCCGTCGACTACTGAAATTACTACGATACTTTAACAAGTCTGGGCATGGCCGTGCACCCGCCGCAAAGATTAAATCATTAGCTTACGCAACCACCAACAGGGTGGGCCGCACTCGCTGCGCTATCTATTCTTAAAGCGAGTCCCCTAACTAGCCCCGACACAGGCCTCGTTCGCGTTGGCACCGGTTACGCAACGCACCTTACGTATTTTTACGATCTCGGCATATTCACGTTACGCGTGCGCCCGCGTCGCCTCGGACGTCCTTCGGGCGCACGTTCCGCGGCGCACGCGTTGCCGTTTCTCTCGCTTATTGTTATTTTTATTTTCCCGCGCAAACCGATGAGTGACGGCCTTTGTTTTTCTTCGCACTCCTTACGTTTCTCGGTTTCACCCCCCGTGATTCCCAGCACCGTTTGTCAGCACTCGTAGCGTCCATCCGAGAAAAGAAAGGAAGGAACAGAAAAGGCAGAGAAAAATAAATCTTGCAAAAAAGAAAACAAACGGGTCAATGTGTGCCACGGGGACGCAGAGGGTGCCCAATGTGCGCGCGCGTTAGCTTCGCAGAGTCGTGACTGGGCTTTCGTTTAGGGGCGTAAGAAAGCAAAGGTCCGAGCGGTCCGGGTAAATAAAAGAGGAAAATAGAACAACGACAACAGCAGCAGCAACAACAAATCGGAGAGAAGTATAAGCGAGAAAGCGTGCGCCGCCAGAGAAGCCGTGCGGCGTATCGTGTGTCGAAAACAATGAAAAGGGACGCCTGCGGCACAGCGGCGGAGGAAAGAAAATGGCCGCCGCGCCACGGGGCTCGCTCCTTTCGTCGTCCTCCTCTCCACTCGCGTCACGCCGCGGGGCCAAAGCCAGCGGCGAGCAACCCGCGGGTATGGAAGAGTACGGAGAGTTCTCTTTCCCTACCGTGGCGCGACCGTTTGCGCGCCTAGGAGGGTCCGCGCTTCGTGCAAGGCCGCAGGGCAAAGCTTGGCGCTCGCTTTAGCGCGCGCGTTCGGCAGCGCCACTTTTGTTCCACTGCGCGTTTTCTATCGCCGCGCGTTCACTCACGCGCTCGTATAAGCACTGCGTGGTGCTATTCCTGCCGTGCTTTTGTTCCGCGCAGCGTTTACGTCTCTCCGCCGGAGAACAACGCCCATCTCAACGACGATGACTAGCGAGCGACGGTTTCGTGTCGTAACGGACCGCTTTGAACTTGCGTTTTTCGGAGCACTCGGAAAGCCCGCTCGAACGGGTGCTTGATTGTTTCTCTTCCTCTAACGGTTCTTTTTCTGGTCATACGTTCTGTCCCCCCCCCCCCCCCTCTCTCTCTCTCTTTTGAGACTTTGGATATATGTGGTTGCTTCGCCTCAAGCATGCTTTATGCGTCGCACTTGCGAGCTAGACCTTTTTGCGTGTTCACAACTCGCACTTAAGAAGGAACGAAGTTTGGGCGTGTTGGTAATTTAAAGTACCACAGAAACCATAACGCGAGAAAAACGAACAAAGGATGAGGTGAATACAGGACAAGCGCACTGTTTTCATGCTATGTCCCCGTCTTCATCTCGTCGCCTGTACGTTGTTTTATGTTTTGCTCTTTTTTTTTACCTTGCGCTATGGTTTCTGCAGCACGCCATGCAACTGCGTGTTGACGGTATTGATCCCTCTTCAAACCACTGTTCTCGCGACCGTACAAGCGTGCTGTTCGTGCGAATTTAGGAACTGCCCTTGTTTCGCCATCACTGTCGCTTTTCCAGCGAACGTGTTCAATGTCTTCACGAACTCATGCGTTAGAGCTTTTTTAGTTTCCGTTTTTCGGTACACGAAGTTGCAAAAGAACGCGCAATGCAGTTATATTGAGAAAGTTGTTTGAGCAAAGCCATATGCCTTTGTCTCTGTGTAACGCCGCTGTTTATTTTCTGCATGGTTACTCATTTGATGCAAGGTATATATATATATATATATATATATATATATATATATATATATATATATATATATATATATATATATATATATATATATATATATATATATAAAACGTTAAATACCCGAACGCTCATTGGGTGAACACTGATTATTAGTGTAGTGTTGACTCTAAATAAATAAAAATAGTTTTTAACCGCCTCGTCTTGAAGCGCACATCTGAGTTTATTAGAAATCAGCCGGAAACACAGCGAAGCCGTTGAACTCGCCGATGTAATCTTGAGTGCTGCCCTTTTAGTCCGCCTATTCTTCATTGAAAGCGGGAGGCACGATACAAGGAAAGAAAGAAATGAACAAGCGAAATTTATGGTGTAATTAAAATCCAGTTATCTAAAAATGGCTGACCGTGTTAACTCAAGTGTCTGTACGTTCGATGCGCAGGTGCTCCGTCACTCGTCCACCATCCCATCGCTATATATACCTGCATCAAAGACTATATGAGATATATATATATATATGTATATATATATATATATATATATATATATATATATATATATATATATATATATATATATATATATATATATATATGAAGAAGAAGGTGTCCTTGGATCCAGCAAATGCAATACTTCGAAGTAGAGGACGTGCAAAACGAAAACTTCGTTTATTTTTCCAACGTTTCAGCCGGGGCCCGGCCTTCATCAGGGAAAAAAACCTGATGGGGAAAAACAGGGAAATCAGGGAAAACAGGGAAACAGGGAAAACATCAGGGAAAAAAAACCTTTTCCCTGATGAAGGCCGGGCCCCGGCTGAAACGTTGGAAAAATAAACGAAGTTTTCGTTTTGCACGTCCTCTACTTCGAAGTATATATATATATATATATATATATATATATATATATATATATGTGTGTGTGTGTGTGTGTGTGTGTGTGTGTGTGTGTGTGTGTGTGTGTGTGTGTGTGTGTCTGTGTGTCTGTGTGTCCTGCGCTGTTTACTTGTGATGAGCGGCACACTTACTTACCTCCGGTCCGGTGCGATGTGTCCTGTGTGATTAATGCGCGCGCCCGCACCTTCGTGATTGCTTTCTCGTCACAAAAGATGAATAAAAAAAGAAAATGCAGAACTGCGAGCAGCCCTCGCTCACTCAATTTCATCGTGCCGTGTTGGCGCATGCGTAAAACCTGCGCCGGGCCACTCCCTCCCGGCTTTATTTAGGTAGTGTGTCGCTTAATCACGACGCTTCGTTATGTGATAACATCCTGACACTCCATCTCCAGGTTTTAATTTTCGCACCGCGGCGGCTCCTTTACAGGAATCGCAATATAATGAAGGCCATACTACATGAAAAATAAATAAGGTAAAAATATGGCACGAGAGATTTGAACTCCCCTAGCATAAATTCATCAAGCTTGTCATAAGAAAAAAAAAAAAAAAAGATCTCGGAAACGCAAAGTGCAGTCGCCAGGACACGGAACATTTTACGAGGAAGGTTCGTGATGCCAGGGATGTACGCGTATACCGTGGCAAGCAAAGTTCAAATTAATTACATACAGTAAGCTGGCGCTAAATGGAAAAACGCTAGTGTAAATAAAATATGGAAATATTGGTCGCCTTCTGGAATCTGCTGGGCGCCATCAATGCCCGCCAATTTGCAATGTATGTCTTCGCAACGATCCTAGGATGTAGGGCGTGCTGTCCAGTATTATTAAATTTCCTGTTAAGTTCTGGGATGCTGCTCTTACCAGCTCCGGACTCGAAGAACAAATATGGGCAGTCCAACGGGCCCGCGACCAAGCAGACTTGGTCTTTCTGTTACGACGTGGGAGCGGTCCGCAACGTGCCAGAGCGCATTCCGAGGGACCACAATAAAGTTTATCCATGCATCCGTCCATCTATTAAGTTCTTCACTAGTAAATTCTAGTGTATGATGCTGTATATCCTCGTTCACGTGGCTGGGAGGCCGCTGTATACTATGAGCACTCGAAATTTCGCGCAGTATGTGTTTTGCGTACGCGGCAACGAGCTGCGAGCGGAATCCCTATTTCAGCGAGATGGAGATTATGACCAACGAGGGAAACCTGTCTGTTTCCTCTTGTGTAGGGTAGAAAATCGGAAGAACCTCTTCCGGTGAACGTCCCCGCGTTTCAAAGACTCTGCTTGCGAGATTTCTCTTCACTGGGTTACCCCATATGAGATCATTCGAGCTACAAGCTCTTTCATATTAAGAACAAACGTATGGGTTCTTAGTACATAAAAGCCACATGTCGCCACAACCACGCGAAGACTGTCCTAGAGCTCCTATGCACATGCAGCCATTATGAAAAATTGGTGCGGTGAGTCGATACACGTTCAACATTTTAATATCATCACCCTGTACGGTAATGTTAATCGTATATAGCATTGTTCTTCGCTGTGATATCGCTATGCGACGAAGAGCAATAGAACCACAGCTACACGGAAACGCCGTGTTGTCTTCTGCCGGGCCGCTGTGAACCACTATATCAACTGTAGGCAACCTAGAAGAAGCTTTGTGCGGAATTGGTTCAATTTATATACCTTTCTCCTGACGCCGCAGTAGAGCGGGTCGTCCTGTTCCGGGAACAGGGAGATCCTTAGCGACGTGTTCCGGCCCCCCGTGCCGTAGGCGATGCAGGGACCGCGGCGCAGCTCCTTCACGATGCCCCGGGGGTCGCTTGTGTCCCTGGTGTGCAGGATGCCGTTGAAGGGCTCCTCGGTCAGCACCGAGATGGTCATGAAGCCCTTGTCGCAGTTGGCCGACACTGCGCCGTGAGAGAGAGAGAGAAAAAGAAAACATGGCTGATCCCTCCGTCCTAGGAATCGGTATAACACGAAAGTGTAAAGCGTCTTCACAGACTTAGTGCTTATTGTTTAGTGATTATGAGAGTTCGTACAATGTATATTGCCCTTTATTAACCCTTCCGCCACCTTGCGGGATTCCGCAGAACGCATTTTGCTGTTTTACGGCTATAGCACCGTTTGACGTGGATGCATCCACGTTGACGCCTAGTGGCACATCTCCATCGCGACGAATAACGCCCATGATCATGATTTAACCGCTGTGGTAGTTGAACTTTGTAACCTATCCCTGGACATAGCGTATCACGAATCGCGCGTAAGAATGACAAGAACAAGCACGTAATAAACACTGGTACATTTTTCTAAAAGTTTTTTTCTTTCTCATTTGGTGGCGTCCATTTTATCAACGTCATATCCGTGACGGAAATACGACACTAAAGTCTTGGTAGACCCCGGCATAAAACACTTTCGTGTTAAAAACGCACCATATTATACGTGTCTGTGTGTGCTAGAGGTTGATTTACTTAAGGTGAAAGCCTTAGATGCCTCATCAAACGCGAAAATTGACCAAAGGCGTCAGCGTCAGCACGAGTGATGCAATAAATCATCGCGTGATGACGTCTCCATATGACGCCGCCATGACGTCACAGATCGTCGAAATTTGCGACGTCAACATGACGTCACGTCACACGATCACGTTAGTCACACGACATAGTTGCTTGGTCAAACGGGATCCGATCACGGAGGCAGCGCAAAACCAGGTGAGGTGCACAAAGCTTGCAATGTCTCCGATCCTGGAGGCAATGCAAAACCACGTTAAGTGCAGAAAGCTTTAGGAGGGGGGGAGGGAAACCTTAAGCAGAACACCAAGGGATGCATCGACACAACTGACGCAGCTTGACCTACGTTGGCGAAGTCGCAGCGACATGCGGATTCACGGTGCACATCGGCAAGAGCGAACACTGAATCTCCCACTGAGAAGTTGTCAAAAGAAGACATTATATTGTGCTTCAGTGACTGCTAGATACACTTCGCCTGTTCTTCGGCTAGCTGTAATCACCATACGCTCAGTCCGTGCAACAGGTACTGGAAGTTGTACGTCCAGTACTTTGAAGCCTTCAGCAGGAACCATGGCTTGACCATCTACAGTGGAACCTGATACGCCCGAGATCCCGCGTCCAGTGCTAAGTAACGCAGGAGTGTTGTTTAAGGTCACGCGAATCTTTTGCATGCTCCATTTCTTTCTACCTCCCTATCTTTTGCCCCCCTTAATCGCCTTTTCCCCGGGTAGGATAGCAAATCGGACGCGCGTCTGGTTGACCTTTGTGCCTTTCTTTCCTCCTCCTTCTCCTTGGTTCCAGCAGTGCACCCGAAGACATTCTGAAGAGCCCGGGGTGCTTGGACTTATTGCCTGAAAAGAACCCTCACCATCTGATATATCCATATACAGTGAACTCTCACTTGAGTGAACTTCAAGGGACCCAAGGGGATAGTGCACTCTACTGAACGTTCACTAAACTGAATGTCCACCAGAATATGGAACAGCATTGGGCACAGTAGTTATCGATTCAAAATCCTGAAATGCAATTTATTTTGACAAGAATACTGTAATTTTCATTTGGATTGGCGCCCTTGAAGCGCGGGAAGAGGCAAAGCTGCCCAGAGAGTCCACGTTTCTGTGCACTGTCTTTGGCACAGCTTGTTGCAGTGACACGAAGTCTTGCAACTTTCTAATATATCCTACAGCCTCGGCTAGAGATACGGGATGCCATTACAACATCCTCGTCGCGGCGCGCATCGGCTGAGCCAGTGCAGCAGAGTGTAAAAGTTCGTTGATTTCTAAAATGAGCCCGGGTCCGTGAATCAAGTTCGTTCAACTGAATATTCACCATTCAGGAATTCGTTTAAGTGAAAGATTTTCGCACTGAATGCTTAGAAAACCGCCGGGGATTTTCTAAAAGTTCGTTATTCTGAAATATTCGTTAAACCGACGTTCGCTACGTCAAAATATCGCATCTCACCTCAACGAGCACATTAAATTCTCGTTCACCCTGCGCCATTCTGATAATTGTGCACCGATACCTTCGTAACATCCGACGAAAACAAAGCCTTGACTGCTGCGTGTAGATGCCTCATGAAACGCGTACAGCGACCGTCGGCGGTCACGAAGTCACGTGATCAAAGATAACGCCATGATGACGTCATCACATTAGATCGTCACTTGTTCAAAGGTGGGTCGATCCCGGAGGCCATGCAACACCTCGTAAGGTGCAGAAAGCATCGGGGTGGGTGGGGGGGGGGGGGGGTGATGAGTAATACAATCGGCTGATAAAAACTACATTGTTTTCGTGTTCCAGTCGTGTTTAACTAGTGCTTAAGGGACCCTATGACTTCTTGACCTTTCCTGATTTTAGGGCGAAAGCCTTTAGTGTCTCATGCTCCCGTCCGTCCGTCCGTCCGTGCCCTGGCACGGTGCCAGGTGGCCGCCGGGGCTCGCCAACGGACGCCGGTCGCATCGGTCGCGTCTCGCGTCGGACTCTACAGCGCTCGCGCTTTGCTTGCGTAGCGTCGCTGTGCCCAGCGTGTCCAATCATGCAAGAAGGGAGACGCGCGCATCGCGTTCCATTCTGACCGACCCCGTCTCAATGGGCACAGGCGTTCGCCGAACACGCTTTGGAATTTGCAAGGTGTCCTTCAATTTTTTTTTTATGTTGTATTCAGTTGTGGACATATCGTGCAATTCCACATTTATTATTCCATGTCTGCTGCCATCTCGTAGCCTGGTTTCATGAGCGGGGCACGAAAGGGGCTACTCGAGCTGCTGGCACGCAGACTTTTTTTCCCACCCTACCCACCACTTTACATACGGGGATATACTTTCGCCATGAAATAAATAAACTCTACTTTGGACTTCCTGCCGAGAGGCGTTACTGTTTATGTTTTGTTACCTTACGTAGACATTAAGTTGATATGGAACTGAGTGCCACGCATGAGATTTGCATGAGGCGAAGCAGGCATTCAGTAGCGAGAGGGCATTTGAATGTGGGTGCGCGGCTCCTTCCGCCCCAATCTCTGCAAGTCAGGCAGGAAGCTCGATATTCTGGAAGACGAAGTCAGAGGTGAAGACGGCCAGATGAGACAGCAAAAAATATATTTTTTTTTAAACTTCGCCCGCGATCCTCCCCCTATAAAAGGGGGGGTGGACTCCTTCAGGACTTCAATAAAGTTTTTTATCTATCTATCTATCTATCTATCTATCTATCTATCTATCTATCTATCTATCTATCTATCTATCTATCTATCTATCTATCTATCTATCTATCTATCTATCTATCTATCTATCTATCTATCGGCCGATCTCACGTACCGTCGGAATCGATGTTATGCGAAGCATGAGGTGATCTGTGACGTTATCTTTTTTATTGAACGAAACGTTACGAAATGGCGGTAAACATATGTACAAATGTTGAACGCACACACATATGTTGAAGAGTCGCATATAATTGAGTACAGTTGCGTAACAATGCCAACAGCAAGATAGTTATTAAAAAGCAGAAGCGGTAAGCTCATATGTAGTGCGTATACTTGCGCTTATTTATAGTTTTTAAGTGTAGTGTACTAATTTTGAAATTAATGGCAAGCAGTTAAAGCGGACAAAAGAACAACAACATGCCACCGGTAGGGACAGAAACCAAACGACCGCTGCTGTAGCTCAACCAATAAGCATTAGACGCGTTATCCGAAGGTGGTTAGTTACCTACCGGCGCAAAGTTGTTTATTTGCCCACTTTAATTTCTTTTAATTAATAACATATGGGGTTTTACGTCCCAACACTACAATATGATTATGAGAGATGGCGTAGTGGAGGGCTCCGGAAATCTCGACCATCTGGTGTTCTTTAACGTGCTCGGATATTTATTTCAGTTCATCTCATGATTATTACACTACGTTTAAAAGTTACAAATGATGCCACCTATACCTTACTTGGCTTCAGCGTCGTTTGGCTTTTAAGGTTGTGTCTAACAAAGAAAAGGAGCCCCTGGTTTATTCCTCTTCTTTCGCTATTACCGGAGGTCTGAGTTTCTAAGTTCTAAGGCATCATAGGTGTTTCGGTATATTAGTTGTTATACCTGCATCAGAGGTTATCTTCTCTGGACTCTTGCACAAAACGTTGCCGTCCTCTGTACAATGTTTTGTAACAGTTTACTTTTCTCTTTCGCATTCCTTTGTTTGCTAAACGGCGAGAGTCTTTTCAACGAGACAGAGAGAAAGAAAGAAAGAAAGAAAGAAAGAAAGAAAGAAAGAAAGAAAGAAAGAAAGAAAGAAAGAAAGAAAGAAAGAAAGAAAACTTCGCCGCGTACCTGCTTGCTTCGCTGCAAATGTCGTCGAAAGACGATAGATAGTCTTGTGCCGGCCGTACTACTATGTTTTGCCTTGCCTCAGACAGCGCCTCCTCTATGTTGAATCGGCCGCATCTGGCTGGCATTGATAAAATAGAGGAGGCACTGCGCACTGCGTGAGATATGGACGCCATCTGGCAGTGATGTCGGGAAACATGAGCTTGTGCAGAACCCAGGGCCACTGCCAGGTGACAGCACCATATCGTCGGCAGAGGGCTTTTCCGTGCATCGCGTCGCATTTTCAGCCCAGCCTGAGAAACACTAGGGTCTTTAGAATTACGTATCTATGTATTTTCTAGTAAAGGAGCACACCACCTAATACTTACGTATTGATGTTGCGCCTCAGATATGCGTAACATTTGCTTTTTGATCGACAATGTTCACAAGTATGAACGCAGACACCAGTTCAAGATGGCTGGGCGTTCAGCAAGTGCTTAAACTTTAGCCGGGTGGCTGAATCGGGTGACAGACACACAAACAGAAAGACAGACCAAAATTTCTGCGTTGAAGTATCCCAAGAAAGACCATCGTCTTTAAAGAGGAAGTATTCGGGAAAATACAGAAAAATACACGTCCCCCCTCCAAACACCGCCAGTGACGTTTTTACGGCGTAAGACTGAATAAAAAAAGTCCGAATCAATATAGTTCCTTCGGCCGGCAAGCCGCTCTTAATCATTACCCTTCGAAAAACGTATGCACGGGGATATTTTAGAAATAGCCATAATCAATACGAATCTGTATCGCTTATCTCTTGCAGTGCCAATTCCGTACCGTGATCGATCATGATTGTCCGAGGGGATTAGCGATCAAACATATTTGCGGTCTCTGCAAGCACCTACACGGGTTTCTCGAACACCTCTATCAATTTCGCCTCGAAACGAGGCTTTCTTTCCGCTAACTTAACGAGCCCTAGTTTCCGGGAACGGAATGACCCACTCCCTCACTCTGCCGTAGTTAAAAGAAAAAAAAAAGACATAGAAACGAAAGAAATGAATAAAAAGCATGGCGATGAATCTACAAGCCTCGAGCGCTGGCGTCGAGAGCGTATTCTCCGCATTTAGCGAGGCAGCGATTTCTATCGCCGCTTGATCTATATAGACGTATTAGTAGCGTATCGTAGTCGTGGGTATGTACGTGGATTTGCCGGACAAGTCAAGGGCCACACACTGCGTTTTTTTTTGTTTGTTTGTTTGGTTTAGTTTTTTTGCTTTCGTATCAATTTTCGGAGTCACACAAAATACCGTATTAACGCGGATTTAGGCGCTCCGCATTTGATAGAGTAACGGCGGCAGTCTGCGCGCCTTCACTTGTGATCGCGTGAGATCTCAGCATCAAAAAATAAAGGATGACCGACCGACCGACCGACCGACCGACCGACCGACCGACCGACCGACCGACCGACCGACCGACCGACCGACCGGCCAACCGACCGACCGACCGACCGACTGACTGTCTGGCCGACTCTTACTTACACTACAAAAAGGAGTTGCGATTTCACCGTTTGATGTTGGAAAAATAGTTAGCGAAAGCATCTAGTTAATGGCAAAGAATGCTTGCAAATGAATCAAATATTAGGCTCATAATGCATGCCCAGCTTGCTTTTGCTTGCATTCGTTTCGAGCAAAGAAACATCCTGGAACGCGGCACGTCGAACGATCGTCGAACATGGTAGTCTTTCCAGTTAAGTGATCCTCTTCAGCAATCCGCAGCACTATGAGGTTAAATGAGCGCTATTAATTTGTCCACACAGGAAGCATCTACAAATGCCCACACTGCGTTTCAAGCCGTTTGAAAAAAAAAAAGAAGAAAAAAAGAAAAAGAAACACGCGGTACTCGACGCGTCTCCGTATTTGATGCGTACTATTGATCCCCCCCCACCCCACCATTTTGAGTCCGTTGTTGTACACTAGCGATATTTTGCGGCGATAGCCTGCGGTGTTAGTGACCGACCGTAATCGTATGACTGTGCAACATTTTTCATGTGTATACTCTCTTTCAACCTCGCCTTTCCCTAGTATGGGATACCAAACCACTGTATTTCGCCTTCTAGTTGAACTTGCTGCCTTTTTTTCCCCCTTTCTTACGTTTCATTCTTTCTCCTTAAACCTAACTAGCGTCGCTGTTCGGTGACCCCCCGTTAAAGTCGCGTTAACTCGGTATACCTATCCCCCCGTCACTTCCTCTTTCAAGGACGCGTCTCTCCGAAAATCGTATACGTAGGCGAAATGCGCGGGCAAAAGGTACACAGTTGCGAGGCGGCGTCGGCTCTCATACCACGCCGGGGTGGGAGTCATTTAAAGGCGATCGCAACTACACCCTCCCTCTCCCTCAGTTTCCTCTCTCCCACGCATTCTCGCCCAACCTCAAGACACTCCATACAGATCGTCCCAGTCGGCGCGCCGCCAAATTACACGCCATGCGTTTCCCTCTGCTGCCCCGGAGGCATTTTCTGCTTATAATGGGAGAGAACGCGCGGAATACATCCACGCCTAAATTAGGCCCAGTCATCATCCAGCCGGGCATTCCTTTTTCTTTCTAGGCCACCATTACCTCCGTCCTACCCCACCTTCTTTCTTTGTTTCTTTCTTTCTTTCTTTCTTTCTTTTCAATATGAACGCGCACTTCCTGCTCAACGTATACGCCTTTATAAATTTTGCGGGAGCGCTTTTCTATGGTTCTTTATTTCATCTTATAGCTCGGCGCGATTCATTGAGAGTGTATGCAAGCGTGTCAGCCTATACAGGGTGCCGTTCTGTAGCTGGGGGCCCCCCGTTTCAAGGTCGCTGGATGGTTTTGCTTCTGGGAGTTGCCCGTTGCGCCACCGCTTTCATGCGCGCTAGCAGCTCAGTCCGTGTACACGTTCACCAAAGATGTGGAAAAGTTTTGTAAATGCGCAATTTTTTTTATATTTACACGAGTAACGGACTCTTTTGTTGTTTGTCTTAAATAACGACGTCTTGATTATTTCCCGCTAGGCCTCAAGGAATCCTTACTGGTAGGGGCGAAGCACCTTAAAGGGGCCCTGCAACACTTTTTCAAGTAGCCATGGAATGGATTCACTAAAGGAGCTTATTGCCTCACGAATTCATTGCCGCAAAAATTTTTGGAATCCGTCCAGTACGAGTGGAGTTACAAAGATTTCTCGCACGCTGCAATTGCATTCTCTCTTCTCTCGTCCCGTCGAAAGCGCTGGAAGCTAAGCAGGGAGGGATGGCACGGGGAAAGAAAATACGTCACGCGCGCCTCGTGATCTTGAATGCTTTTTCTCTTTCTTTTCTTTGTTCGAATACGCGAATTTTCAATGCAATCGCGCGCGCACGCGTGGACAAGTCGCGGCCTCTCGCGGCGGCCTCTGTAACTACCGAGCGCGCCATGCTCAAATCAGCCAATGGCTGATACAAAAAAAATCTCTCGTCGGTGACGAGTGATTTTTGGGTACGCAACGTCATTTGTCGAGAGAAGAGAAAGAAATTTCTGGCTGACTTTGAGAATTTATTGTGAATTCCACGCCGCGTGCTGCGCTATAATATTTGGCTCGCGTGTTCTCGAGAGCCTGGACTACCGATCGGCAGCGTTTTCTGAGCATGCTCAAAAAGTGTTGCAGGGCCCCTTTAAGACCGTGCAATGTCCGTAAGCCGCCGTCCGGCG
>JALIZH010020392.1:0-24440 GCA_030522465.1 Rhipicephalus appendiculatus
TTGCACCGAGGCACCTAGGCTCCCGGCGGCATACTCTCGCACCCAGACGCCATTTGGTTTGAACTGCCAAGGCGTGTATCTCTTGCGCCAAGTTAACATGGCAAACGGAATCTCTGGGACTTCAAAATGCGAGAAAGCGCCTGTCACGCCTCTCCCGCTAACAAGTCGTATGGGCACCGCTGCGCCGTCTTTGAACGCGAAATCAATCAGCGCAAGAGGAAGATATTACTCAGCACTGTCTGTGAATATCACAACACGATGCGGAAATCGTGCCGGTGCGGCGTTTTCATATTGCAGAGATTTTCATCCGCAACAAAAAACGCCGAGCTCCGCCGCCAGTGGATAATTTCAATCGACAGGAAAAACTACGAGCCGAGTAAAGGTGTACGAGTAAGTACACTTACTGCGTGTATTAAAGCGTGACGCCAGCTATATACACTCTAAGCCAAAATCCGGCAAATTTGGACTAACTGCAGTCGTTAAACCAACGGATAAACGGTTCGTCCAACAGGGAGTAAATGCGTGACAGTGCGTGTCGTGCGCAAACGCCCGGCAATGGAGGGACCGACGGGGAGAGTAACTGCGCGCCGATCGTCTGCTGCCGCGCTGCACTGCTCGGGCCCTGTCGGCTGGCACGAAAACGAGGTTATATCGGTGGTACGCCAGAGTGAAAGCGAAGCACTATTCAACGAATTCAAGCTTTTATAAGAGGCAAGTTCAACTCGCGCCGGCGCACACAGCGAGGGGATGAGTTCCGGCACGTTTCTTCCCTATCGAGCTGCCGGCACTGCCGGGCCCAAACAAGTGCAAGCCTCCGAGCCCGGACACCGCGGATAATACGTTTCAATGTGCCGAATTAGGAAGAACTACGAAGAACACCGACAGCGCTAAGAAAAGTAAGCTGTTCGTCAGCGGTCGTGTTCCCCGCCGAGTCACTTGCCACAACTTTGAAGCGATATACGAAGTAGGCTTCGCACGTCATCGGCACCGAGCCGGCTGGCCGAGGGCCGGCGGCCGGTGTGAGTGCGTTGCGGCACAGGTGGAAGAAACGTCGCACAGAATTTGTTTCGCGGAAAATAATGTCTTCTGGATTAAAGTACAGTTGAAACTCTGTCTTTCTCTCCATGCGACAATCATCGTCAAACGTTTAACATGAAGGCGAGTGCCGATACAAATCATCGTGCGGCCGGCGGTGTGCACAGTAAACAACTGTGCTTGCGAGTGGTCTCGTCGTTGTAATTATACATGTATATATATATACATCACTGCGTAATACGCCGCGGACAGTGAACACCCACCTATTTTTCCTTTGTGTCTAAAATAACGACGACGAAAATTGCTCAGGAAACGCATGTTGTGATCGCCGGGGGTCGTAAGTACAGCCGTGCTCCTCGTAGGCCTAGTGACGTTATCGGCAAGTAGACGACAGCGGCATCGACGGGCGCCTCACTGCTTCGCCGGCATTCCTGCATAAGCGCCGCTGCTATGTTTGTGTGTGTGGAGTTGTGCACCAGCACTGCTAACGCTGGTTCTGCCGACACGATCGAGTGCCAGCTGATAATTCGAATTCACTGACTGAAGGGGCGTTCGCTGTGCTTCGGTGCTACGAATAAGCCCACGTAAGTTTAGACGTACTGCGCTGTCAATGTTTATTGTTTTATTACGCCGAACAGAAGTCTCCCACCGGCACTACATGGGAGGTCAAAACACTGTGCCTATATATATCCGATGGCTGGTTTTCGGCTGTGTAGCGCGGGCGGGTGGAGTTTGCGGTGTTTCACTTTGAGATGTCATTGTGTGTGTGTGTGTGTGTGTGTGTGTGTGTGTGTGTGTGTGTGTGTGTGTGTGTGTGTGTGCGCGTTTGTTTGTGTGTGTGTGTGTGTGTGTGTGTGTGTGTGTGTGTGTGTGTGTGTGTGTGTATGTTTGTGCGCTTGTCCCAATAACTACGGTCTCCAATGCTGATTAAGTTGGAATTACCATGAACTATACCGACTAGTGCAAGGGCGCCATTTTTTTTCGATTCGTCCAGACGGTTCAACTGTTAGTCCCCCTGGAGCATTCTACGGGGACCAACATTTAAACCAAGTGAAGTAAATGCTAGGGGGGCAACAGTTGAACCGCTGTAGTTACTCCCGCAGTTGGTCCAAAAATGGTTCAAAATCTGTGGCAGCCCAGTTAGTCCCCTGAAGGACCAATGTCATACCCCCTTTTGGTCCTTTTCGGCTTAGAGTGTAGGTTTGCAGCAGTAATTGGCATGCAGTATGCCTGTTGTACGCGGCACCAAATCGTTGCCGTACTCTTTCGCAGGCTGCAGGCTAATAATAGGAGATATTACGACTCACGCGCGCACTCACACTGTACACGTTTAGTACACATGTAACGGCGTACTACCGTGATGCAAAGAAAGTTGAACAGCGGAAAGCGTGGCTTTTGACTCAGTCAAACTGCGACATGTCTTGACTGTCACTAGGCGAATCTGTGACGGCGTCACCGTAGCACCACAAGATATTACTCTGGCTGGCACTTTAGCACCGCGTGTGTGTTCCGAGTGCCAGGCATAACTGATAAGCACATGAGGTACATTAGCGCAAGCCGGAGCGGGATTCTAGCGTTACGGTGAAGCCGGCTGAAAGCACAAGTTTTGCCTAGTGACAGTCACGGCATGTTGCAGTTCAAGTGGATCGAAAGCCACGCTTTGAGCGCTTTGCGTTTTACACCACGATAGTACGTACCTAATGAAGTTGCTTCCGCACTCTGCAATGCACGTGTTGTAGACATTCCGGACTGTCGAGTAAGGTCTGCTCGACGTTTCACAAGAAACCAGCTCATCTTTCCAGGAGAGGAAAAGCGTGAAACATGTGTACAACCGGGCTCGGGTTGGGAAGTTTCGCGTTTGATTTGCGGAGCGTCTGCTAGCATGGCAGTTTAGGGGGCTGTTTTGTCGCAGTTGCGACAGATGGCGCGACGTGCGGCTTAAATATGGCGGCACACACTGAACTCGCTGTGTTCTGGTGTATAAAATAATATAATCGTCATTACATTACTGCACATCGCATGACGTTAAAACCGCATGATACAACAACACGCAGATTGCAATAATGGAAATCGTAGCACGAATAACGATAGCAACAAGACAGCAGCGCAACGGAAATCGCTGGGTGTCCACGCTACGCACTTCATGTTTCACAGTAGAGGAGCTGCTGCATTTTCTGTGCCCGTTCGTGCTGTGGAAGGAAAAATGCCACCACCTCCCCGAAGGGGAATCGTGAGGAAATGCGAATGCATTTCTTGCACCGAGAGATTTCGCCTTCACCGACTTCTGCCATCGCCTTGAGAGGCGCCAAGCCAGCGAACGGTCGAGAGTGACGCGCGAGCGGACGGGAGAGTGGGGCGCAGGGAGGAGGAGAGAGCGAACGGCGAGAGAAGGAGCGGCGAAGCACTGCACCTACCCTCTCCTACACTCTCTCGCACCACATGCTCCGGTTGCTAGGGGCGAGGATAAGCGCGCGCGCCCGCAGCTGTTGCTATGGGAGAGGGAGTGAGAGCGGAGAGATAACACCTGCCGGCGCGCGGACACCGCCGCGGACAACGCCGGATGCCTCACATAGCCCGACTAAGAAATGCATTCGCATTTAAAAAAGAAGAACGCCGGGAACACCTAGGGTCAGACGCCACCACATGGCAGGAGACGCAGAGAGGCCACTCCACGCGCCGCAGTTAAAAAAATAATAAAGATCTAAGAGCGTCGGCTTCTGCATTGCCTATACTTGCAGCACTTTGCTCAAACACAAAGGCGTAACAACTGCGACAGTTGGTAGTTCCCGCTTGTCCAGCGTATCCGCATCGTGCGCTTCTGCTTTGAGCTGTACAGGTGGCGCCACCAACGGCGAACGGTGGCAAGAAGCGGACACGCGCGGTTCATAGGATCCTTGCGCTAAGCGCCCGCTACCAACCGTTTCTTTTTTTTTAATCAGTCTTCATTCTGTTTTGATATATGCACTGCCGACGCTGCTAATGACGCTTGCTACGTCGATTGTTCTATTTCAAGGCGAATGCCTTTCATGTCTCATGCTCACGTCCGTCCGGTGTCCGTCCGGCGTCCGTCCGTCCGGTGTCCGTCCGTCCGTCTGTCCGTCCGGATGTCCGTCTGTCCGTCCGTCCGTCCGTCCGTCTGTCCGTCCGTCCGTCCGTCTGTCTGTCCGTACGGTGTCCGTCCGGATGTCCGTCTGTCCGTCCGTCGGTCTTTCCGTCCGTCTTTCCGTCAGTGGAATGGCCACACGCTTTCTCCGAACACACTTTGGAATGTACAAAGTGTGCTTCAATTTTTTATTTGTTTGAAAATGACAGGCCCGTTTTTCATTCATGTGCGCGCTCGCGATGCTGTGCATGCGTTTCTAACGTGTATGCGTTAAAGTGACCTGTTCACATTGACGAAATAAAAACTCTAGCAACAGAAAAAAATCACGCCGTATCCACGAAGTGAATGATGATGAGTAGGCGAAGCTCGATCGTTTTCATCCATGGCAGAAAGAGAACGTGTGGTCTGGAACGCGCTTATACTTCATGGTCATCAGCGTCATCGTCATCGTTATCACGTGTAGTGGGTACATTACACTATACTGGAACGCGCTATACTTCATCGTTATCACGTGTAGTGGGTACATTCCACTATAATGCGTCATCGTCACCTTTATCACGTGGAGTGGGTACATTCCACTACATGTGGCTACCTACCTACCTACCTACTACTACTACTACAGAGGAGGGACAGACCCACACCCTAAGGAGCTTCGCCCCTAAAATCACGCCATATCCACGAAGTGAATGATGCCATCGTCATCGTTATCACGTGTAGTGGGTACATTCCACTATACTGGAACGCGCTTATACTTCATCGTTATTACGTGTAGTGGGTACATTCCACTATACTGCGTCATCGTCATGTTTATCACGTAGAGTAGGTACATTCGACTACAGGTACATTCGACTATCACGTAGAGTAGGTACATACCTACTACTACTACTACTACGACAACTACAGAGGAGGGACAGACCCACACCCTTAGGAGCTTCGCCCCTAAAAGACGTTTTGTTTCATTGAACACCCTAAACAGTACAACAACAATGAAAATCATGGTTGTATGCCTGCTTACGAATCGCACAAAGGACACACATTTGTAGCTGCGTCCCGCACATAACTATGTGCTAATTATGACCCCCCCCCCCCCCCAAAAAAAAAAACAAAAAAAAAAACGAGGACGCTCGCCTTCAGATCGTGAGTACGCGAGGTCGAATCTTGACTTCGCCAGGAAGTTTTTCTCCTGAAGAAATTCTCGCTTTCTTCATTATTTCTTTCTCACTAACTCTCGGTCTTTCCCTGTCTTTTTTCTCCCTCGGTACTCGTTCGCTCGCCCATCAAGTTATTGCCCCCCCTCGTCGTCAAATTGCCGTATATTTTCTGGTAGCGAAGCGGAAGAGGAAGAAGAGGAAGGCGATGAAGAAGAGGACGAAGAGTGGGTGCGCCGGTTCATGATGATAATACTTTTTCTATCTACGACACACAGCTGACCCTAACAGCTCTGCTGTGAAATCGTGCAATATAAAATTATCAAACTGTATTGTGTCTCTGCTAAGCGACAAACAGCGGGGATAAAGTACGCCTATCAGTGCGCAATGCCCTTGTGTGAGTGCATTGTTATGTTACATAATGTTTGCAATGTCGAGCCTCGGTTGCAAGTTTACAAGACGCTAATATTCTGAAACTAGAACTAGTTTGAAAAATTGATGTCAGCCATTTCGACTGGTACGATTAACGCAATTAGCACAACTTTCGGCTGATGCAACACGTCACGAGTCCCATGTTATAAACTATTTTACGTAAGGGTTCCGGTGCCGCAATATTGGGCCATTTTGTATATCCAACAACAAAGCCAACTGGGCTGCGCTGGACGCATTCACATAAAAACGGTTAGATGGGTGCGTGTAATGTTTCCTGGCATTATGAATTAATGTCCCGGTATACAAAATTAAGACAAGGTTCGTTTAGCAGCCTAAGCTGGCACTGCCCACATGCGTTACTTAAATATACGCTTCTTGATGTCGCAAAATTTTCTTCAGTCACCAGGTGTTCTTGTTTTTGTTCACCTTTCATGGTGGCATATTTCGAAAGCCTGCAAACGACTACTGGAGAAAGTCGTTTGAGTTTCAGCGATCGTGCCGCCATCTCTCTGCCAAAAGCGTTTACACTCGTGGCAGAGTGTACCCAGCAACTGCCTACGGTACATTTCAGAGTTGCACTTTGATCAAGACGTGCTGGAGAGATGTGGACTGGCGGCTCCATCTGCTGTATGTTAAATGAACTTCTGCTTGATTGCTTGACGGAGCATATTTTGCAGTGTGCCCCCCACATTTACATGCACTTGACCTATTCCTCCCTAATGTCTCGACATCGTAGCTAATGACGCGTCTACATATATTTACGACTCAAAATGTCATTACCATGAAAAAAGAGAACTCCTCAGAATTGATCGTAATATTTTTCTTTAAAAAAAAGCCGGCAGATCCCACGCACTGTGGGAATCGATGTAATGCGAAGCAGCCAGGAAGGAGCAACTCATGCTTTACATAATTTGCATGTCATGTTTTACATGTTAGGACCTTTCATTTGTGTTCGTGATACAGTCACGTCCCTCAATACCAAGTTTGGTGTACATCAAGCTAACGAAATGGCCGCGAGCGCACCATGAGCGTAGCATGCAAGTCATGTTACACATGACAAGTCATGATTTCTATATTACCACTTCTCATTTGTGTTTGTCATACAGTCATGTCACAACACCAAGTTTGGTGTACATCAAGCTAACGAAACGGCCGCGAGTGCGCCATGAGCGTGGCATGTAAGTCATGTCGCACATGACAAGTCATGATTTCCATATTACCACTTGTCATTTATGTTCGTCATACAGTCACGTCACTCAATCCCAAATTTGGTGTATATGAAGCTAACGAAACGGCCGCGAGCGCACCTTGAGCGTGGCATGTAAATCAAATCATGTTGTTCATGACATGCACGTCATTATTTGCATATTACCACCTGTCGTTTATGTTCGTCATGCAGTCACGTCACTCAATCCCAAATTTGGTGTATATCAAGCTAACGAAACTGCCGCGAACGCGCCATGAGCGTGGCATGTAAATCATACTTTTCATGACAAGTTATTCATGATTTTCATGATATGACCAGCCATTTATGTTCGTCATACAGTCATGTTATGCCATACCAAATTTGGTATCAATCCCATTAACGATACGGCCAGGAGAGCACAAAGTCGTAGGCGGCTAGATAGATAGCTAGATAGATACATACGCTCAAAGTCGCCGAAGTTCGCTAACAAATGCTTCACATTTAAAAAAAATACATAAGAATATATTATATTACACAGAAGGATCCCGGACAGTCTAATGACATGCATTCGCCAGAAAGGAAAGCTTTTAATCAAGTGAAATCGCGTTTATAATACTAAATTATAATCTCGTTACGCACTCTTTCCAAATATGTCTACAAGACTGTTAAAACAGCAAAAATTATTATGAAGAAAAAGCAACGCGTGCTGGCCGCAACTCTAAAGAACAATAGCAAATTATTAATTCCCTATTAAACAAGAATATGTTTCAACTGATTATTAGAAACTGCACAGGAGAACTTAGGTGAGTGAATCGACATTGCGAAAGAATTCAACCAACGTTTTAGCAGCCAAGCTTCTTCTCCATTCCTAAGCTTATACCTATCTCGAGTCCACTTTTCACATTTTACCTTAGTGAAACAGATCCCAATGAAATAATTAGTATTATTAGTGAACTTAGAGACGGTAGTTCTGGACTTTATGAAATTCCCCGTTCCAAGAGTAAGCCAATTGCTTACCATATGGCCGTCCTTATATCCTGTGTTATCCATTTAATTTTTAAGACCGGGTTATTTCCATTACAACTTAAAAAGGCCAAAACTATTCCAGTTGTCAGAAAGGCTCCAGAACATGCATCTCAATTATCTCAAAAGTTGCGTAGCTCATGGGTGCCTGCTCGGGAGGATCAGCATCTCCCACCGAGTGCTTGATTTTGACACGAAGAATGTCGACTGTTGAGTCCACAGGGTGTAGCGATCCTGAGACAACTTGCGCAGCTCTTCACGAACGACCGCTCTGATGGTCTCATGCAGGTCGTCAGTGCGCAGCGCTGGAACTGCGCATATTTCGCCTTCGCCATTCGGTGGCTGTACTGCCTTACACGCACTTCCAGTGGCTTTTCGATCTTTTTTAACCTCCGAAATGAATTTCACAACATTCCTGGGTGGGTTGCGTACAAGTCAGGCAAAGAGCTCTTGCTTCACTCCTCACACCACGAAACGAATAATCTTTTCGTCGGATGTAGAGGGGCCCAGCATATCGTGAGAAGCGGGTCATTTTCTCGGGGTATATTTCTTCGTTGTTCGTAATTGGAGGATGCCACGCAAAAAACGCTCTACAAGAGTGCAGCCTGAGTGGAGGCAGGCTAACAGCGGCGCCCATGTTGTCGGGTCAAAATTCTCACTGGGGTATATTTCTTCGTTGTTCTCGTTTGGGAGCTGTACATGGATCTCTTACAGGGTTTCGGCTGTTTCATGACGCACGACGCTTGTCAAATGTTCAAGAATGTGGCGTGAGATATGCGCAAGGTAGTCAGTTAGCCTTTGGGTTCTCGAACAAGGTCTTGGCACACTATTCAAGTGAAAAATAGACCTGCTGCAACTTTCTCTGCAGTTCCATCTGTTGATTGTGGCGACCTTTTTTTTCTGGGTTACCACAGGAGATCCACGGAATATTCGTGGCTCCCTTGGTTGGTGTATCAGGATTGGTGTTGGAGGCAGTGGAGCGGTCATGGTCACTGCTGTCGAGGTCAAGAGCTTGAGCTGCCGAGTGTTGCGGAGAAGGGGCTCGTTCTCTGGCGGTAGCCCTTTGGTGATCCGTGATGCCTTTGGGGTCTTCTTTTAGATGTGAAGCATCTTATGGCGAAGCTTTATCCGGTGGTGGTGGTGGTGGTGGTGTGCGGCGTGACCACCCTTACTGCGCATGCGCAAACCCTTTAAAAAATAAAAATAAAAAACCTCCTCTCCCCCCTCTCTCTCTTCTAGGCATCCCTCCCCCGCGGCAACCACACCCTCCCTGCGCATGCGCCTCCCCTCCTCTCTCCCCTCCTACGCTCCCCCCCTCTCTCCTCTAGGCATCTCTGCCCGCGGCGTCCACACTCCCCACTGCGTATGCGCGTCCCCCCTCTCTCTCTCCTCTACACATCCCTGCCCACGGCGTCCACACTCCCACTGCGCATGCTCGTCCCCCCCCTCTCTCTCCTCTCCTACGCTCCCCCCCTCTCGCCTCGCGACGCCGACGCAGGCAGCGTCTGCTAGCGCATTTCTTGGTTCAAAAAACTTCACTGGCCACCCCGTATATATGCCACTGGATCTTGACCTGCAAGGTGGTGCCGGTGGGAGATTTCTCCTGTGCGTTGTTGAACAATTAAAATTCGCAGCTTGCGCGTTAACTAAAAGCGGACTGCGGGTCTCTGTGTCCAGTCGGAGTCTTCTGTCTCTCATTGCCCATCAGCAGCGATTGGCATGTTCCAGTAGGAAACACCGCTCCATCACTGTGTGCTTTGCGCCTCCCCAGTTTTCTCTCCTGCGCAACGCTGCGATGAGCTCCATCGTCAACGCCGCCGCCAGTGTAAGCGTTAGCGCCCGCTGCTTCCCATCTACACATGTTTCATCGGGAGAGGGTGTAATTTTTTTTTCATCTTCGTTCCACCAACTCAGGAAATAAGGAGGCTCCTATACGAACTTTAAGCAGTTTTTCAGCCATTTTCATTCACACCGTCAAAAACATAACTTAATTAATGATTCGCATAAAAAAAGCCTTCATTCCCTCCCTCCAGGGCACCAGCGAAGCGCTCGCACGTGTTCTCTCGAAGCAGGGAATAAAAGTGGTGCATAAGCCAACTTATACGCTCGGCCGCTTCTTCTCGCGCCCAAAAGACAGACCACCTAAAGAGAAAGCACAAGGAGTGGTATACTCTATTCCTTGTGCGGATTCTGGCGCGTCGTACGTGGCGGGACGAAGAACTTTGCAGAGAGGCTGCGAGAGCACCGGAACGACGTCCGCAAGTTGGACCGACAAAGGAGTGCGCTGGCTCAGACAGCGAGGTCAACGATCACGGCCCTGTAGCACAATGTGCCAATGCTACCGGAAGCTGCTGTACGGCGTCCATACTTCCCAATGGGCGTGGCAAGCAATATAACAACGTAAAGCGAACTCAATACTCGGAGCCTTGACATCAAAGCAACAAGACTTTCGACCACTCACGAACCACTGACATACATCTAGCACCTTGCCGCTTCCTGTGACAAGTGTCAGCGGCAAGGGCGACCACGTGCTATAAGGCGAAGTGGCAACGAAAAAAAAATGCAGGGCGCTTTCTGAAGACCAACTTTCAAAAATTATTTTCGTTCTTAAAACAAAAAATGATTTCAATAGACTTCCTTCATTACTTAGCCATAAAGTGGTCTATCAAACGCCGCATCATGACGATTTTTACTTAGATCGCATCAGTACGACAAATACGGTCAATTATAGCACAAATCGCATATTTTTTTCTGATTTCACAATTTTTTCGGGAAGATTTTAAGCCTATTTCACCCCTAAACATTTTTGTACGAAAATACAGTTTTCTTTAAAGCACAATAATATCAAAAATGCTTAGACAGAATTCCAGATAGCATAAAAAAATGGCGAAATTTAAGATCTTTGTTGTTTTTGAAAAGTCTTAGCTGGCAGGGAAACAGAAAAACTTCGGAATGGTTAAGTAGCACAACTACACAAAACCTCTGTAGTAGCTCAAGCGTCATTTCGAAGCTCTACATACAAATATAGATTTATATACATTTTTCTCGTATGCACAGTGTAGCAGAAGCAAGCGAACTCTGAAGGGGCGCGACGGTCTTGAAAAATTGTTTCGTGCAAAAATGTTTGGCCACAGTACTCCATGGGGTATACGAAACAGGTGTCAATTTTATCAGCAAAATCTGCGATTGTGGAGGGCCACGTCTGGCGCTCCACCATCGCAGATATATATATATATATATATATATTGTAAGGACGAGATACGAAACCGGCACTCGGGCGTACGCGCGCGTCGGCTAGTCCGTAGACAAGAAAGACGACGACAGAATAGAACAGCCGGCCTAGCGTACGGGCGTTGTGTCTACTTCTCTTCTTTACAATGGCGCAGTCGACAGGATGACGAAGTCCTACGTCTACGATTCTTCGTCCATGGCAGTCATCAACGTGCCCCAGCAGTAAGTGCTGCTTGAGGACGGCTTCAAGGCCTCCTCGGCACCTGCTCGCCTGCCGCCACTGCCACCACCGTTCGGGGACGGCGTCTAGGCCTCCTCGACGGCTCCACACCACTGCAGTGACGCGGTGTTCGCGACAAGGGACGCCGTCCACGCGTCCTGGACATGTATCCAGCCACCGTGAGTACCGGGACCGCCGCGCACTCCGTGAACCCCGCCCAGGGTTCGTCGGGCGCCTCCACCGACTGCGGCTCGGAACTCTTGCGTGCTCTCATGGAACTATCTCGTCAGCTCCACAACGGGTCGTCGCTGAACTCCGGGTACTCGCCTGCCGCTTTACTATCGTCGGCTCTTTGGGCAGTGCCGGTGTTCCGCGGCTTCCAGGACGACGTTTTCTTGTGGATCGAGACCATCAATTCTCTCGGCACCCTCCATTCCTGGCCGGAATATCGAAAGTGGCTGATTGCGATTGACCACCTTCGCGATGCCGCCAAGGCATGGCACGCCTATGAAGGCGTCAGACAGCCATCTTGGGCGGAATGGTGTGCAAAAATCACGAGTCTTTTTCGTCCTCTTTCCCATGCCTGTGACGCTATCTTCTCAGGGCCACCCTGGACCGTGGATGAAGCCTGTGAGGCACACTACCCCCCACGGCGCAGCTCGGGCGGCGTCTCCAAACCTGCCCTCCGCCGGAGATCAAGATCGTGAGGCGCAGCGCTTCGATGATGCAGCTGTGCCCTTGACCGACGTGACCTCACTCAACCATCGAGCTCATGTGCGGCACCAGCACGATGCGCCATCGGTGCCCTCCAGCCCCACGACAGAGGGCTTCTCGGGCAGCCCTAAAATCAAAGTCGGACGCCGGTCCTGCGCTCCGTTGGTGGTCTCCGCCTCTGCTCCGGTAGACGACGCGATAACATCACTGAGAGAGGCCGAGATCACTCCTCGTCCAGCGCAGATGGAGGAGACGGCCCCAGATTTGCCTTTGTTACAGCACACACAGACACCAGCTCCTGTCGTGATTGACGCGCCTACAGTGATGGCGCCCGAAGAGCCCAAGGCATGCATCACTGATCTGGATAATGAATTTCTTGAGGGAGAGCATTCCTCGACCGAGTGCGCACCCGATCACCTCCGGTCGAGCGGCAAGGTTCTCCGGGACGAGAGTGACATAGTTGCCTTGTCGCTAATCCCAGAGCATGTTGAAGTGTCATCTTCTATCCCGAAGAAGCCAAAGCTAGAACGCCCAGCCAAGGCACCCGGTGTGCCTTCTCGGATGCTGTTACGGCAACCTTGTTCGGGCGTGCAACGTCCGCCGTTGACTCCGCGACACAGCCGAAGCCCGCTGCCAGATGCATGTTCGACAGCTGCCCACAAAAAGTCCCTGCGTCGCCGAGACCGACCACAGCGTTGCAGCCAGTCTCGGCCTCCAGATCTTCTGGCAGATTCTCGACCGCAGCGATGTAGCCAATCTCGACCTCCCGATCTTCCGAAAGATTCCCGACCATGCCGACACAGCCAGTGTCGTCCACCGGAATGTTTGGCAGTTCAGCAGCACATGTCCCCGCGCGCGTATCAACGGCCACCGCGGCATATAGTCAAGGCCGCCCGCCAGAGATGATATCGGCAGCTTTACAGGCAATGTCGCGGCGTGGCCGAGACTTGCGGCCACAACGACAGAGCCAATGTCGGCCGCCTGAGTCTTCGGTAATCCTGCAAGACACGTCGCGGCGTGCACAAGACCGACCACCACGGCAAAGTCAATGCCGACCGCCAGAGACAATTTGGCTAACGATGGTGCTTCAGGGCCCAGAGCCTGCGGGCCTGTGACGACTAACGCTACACAGCCAGTGCCGTCCGCCCGAGAACATTTCGGAAGCTCCACATAGAATGTCGCAGCGTGGCCGAGTGTAAGGACGAGATACGAAACCGGCACTCGGGCGTACGCGCGCGTCGGCTAGTCCGTAGACAAGAAAGACGACGACAGAATAGAACAGCCGGCCTAGCGTACGGGCGTTGTGTCTACTTCTCTTCTTTACAATATATATATATATATATATATATATATATATATATATATATATATATATATATATATATATATGTGTGTGTGTGTGGCAATAGACATCTTTTCTAGCTCCAATATGGTAGTGCACTTTTCCGATCTATTATTCGTAGCACCACAGCTTTCATCTTTCAAGAAAACCTCATTTCCGAGAGATGTTAGCAGTGTCTTGCTGTTGAACTCTTCTTAAAGCCATCATATTATATTTAAAAAAAATTGCTTGAAAAGTTAGCCTCATAATTATTTATAATTTCAACATATATCTTTCTTTCTTTTTAGCGGCTTCCATGTGGGAACTATAAACGCTTTTGTGGCTATTTGCTATCTTTTTCCATACGCAAGACGCATGCCCTATTTTATATGGGAAGCATCTTATGGCGAAGCTTAATCCGGTGGTGGTGGTGTGCCGCGTGACCACCCTTACTGCGCATGCGCAAACCCTTTCAAAAAATATAAATAAAAACCTCCTCTCCCCCCTCTCTCTCCTCTAGGCATCCCTGCCCGCGGCGTCCACACTCCCACTGCGCATGCGCGTCCCCCCCCTCTCTCTCCTATGCTCCCCCCTCTCTCGCCTCGCGATGCCGACGCAGGCAACGTCTGGTAGCGAGTTCCTTGGTTGAAAAAACCGACTGCTCGTGCTGCACAACCGTTCACTGGCCACCCCGTATATATGGCGCTGGATCTTGACCTGCAATGTGGTGCCGGTGGGAGATTTCTCCTGTGCGTTGATGAACAATAAAAATTCGCAGTGTGCGCGTTAACTAAAAGCGGACTACGGGTCTCTGTGTCCAGTCGGAGTCTTCTGTCGCTCATTGCCCATTAGCAGCGATTGGCATGTTCCAGTAGGAAACACCGCTCCATCACTGCGTGCTTTGCGCCACTCCAGTTTTCTCTCCTGCGCAACGCTGCGATGAGCGCCAGCGTCAACGCCGCCGCCAGTGTAAGCGTTAGCGCCCGCTGCTTCACATCTACACATGCTTCCCTTTAGCGGGACATGGTGTAATTTTTTAATTGGTGTAAAGTGTGTATGCTACTTCCAGCGAAGAATTGCAAATAAAGTTCTTCTCTCCAGGAAAATACTTTTCTCTTTAGAAATTAAGTTTGCCATCATAAATGTCAAGTGTCTTTAAGAATGTTTAGGCCGTACGTGGAGCCTTCTAACTGCTTCCTTTGTGGCATGTCCTTTCTTTATAATGATGTGTTTATCTTCTTTTGAGAACCATTTTGACCAGTCCGCTAAGCGGTTTAGCACCAAAGTACATTTAATAAACAAAGTTGCAATAATTATATAGAACGAAGCGTACGTAGTTGCCGTTTAGCAAAGGGGCATCTGCTGATCACTACATTGCGCAACCTGTAAAGCGCTTCCACTTCTGTTCTGGACGTCTCATAGTTGTTATCGCGTGTGAAAATGGCGAAAAGTTTCCACAGAGTATGTTCTGTCATGGAATCAATCGTGGAAGTCAGACGCTGCATTGGGTTATAATTAGGTCAACACCCGTGGTTTTAAATTGTAGGTGTTGCTAACTGACCCTATTGAACCTGGACAATCTATGCGGAATTATTTCGTATGAACTTACCGTGTTCGGTTGGTCGCCCACAGTGCTCCGCACAGCACACATCTCTCCAGCATTCGTAGGCACCAAAAAAGTATGGTATTGCGCTGCCCTAACCATTCATTTCGTGAGGAGAGGCTGGATTTACAAAACTTAAAGATCATCAGTGATATATGTTGCAGGCCAGCCTGTTTTCCTAATGATATGTCATTTAATATAATTAGGTGAAGTCTTTTCTTTACGGTCAATATCAGCTTCAATTGTTTTGGCGAGTACGAGTTCATGATTTCGACCATAAGAGGTCCCTTCACGATTTCCAGGGTTTACGCTTCGCTTCCCTCACGGCCCTTTCCCCTAAATAAAGTAGTGGAGAAAAAAAATATGCATGACGTGCATCTGGTGCATTCATTCAGATTTTCATTTTAAATATTAGCGTGATGAGATATTTTAGTAATAAACTTATCGCATCATTGCTCCTGCGCCGTACCATGGTGCAGGAAGAGTGACCCTTTGTTTTGTTAGAAAGCATCAAATTCACGTCAAAGTAACACGTTGACAATTAGTTTATAGTACTCGCGGTTTGAAAAAAAGATACATTCAAAAAGGGGAACGGAGTCGGCGATGTTCCGAAGCACGTAATTACACTCCAACTCATGTTTTATGAGGTAACAATATGTAAACAGAAGAATACACGTGCACACACGAAATATTTAATAATAATAATGATAAAATGTGGGGTGCTACGTCTCAAAACCACGATATGAATACGAGGGACGCCGTAGTGGAGGGCTCCGGAAATTTTTACCATCTGGTGTTCTTTAACGTGCACTGACGTCCGCCGCGGCCGGGATCGAACCCGCGACCTTGGGGTCACCAGCCGAACACCCTAGCCACTGATCCACCAAGGCGGACCACACACGAAATAAACAAGAAACGGCGCCTCGCGCTGTCAGCGCCATTTGGGAATTGAGATTAATAGACAAACAATAAAACCTTTTGGGCTAACAACAGTGATCTACAGCAGCAAATATAAAATGACCTTTATGTAGCGCAGGGCGTATTCTCTCAGAAAACGTCAACCCCATCGAACCATGAGTAAGCAACCTGACATTCATAAAAAGCGCAAGCGCACTAGTAAAACGAATAAAAACAAAACATGTTTTAAAAGTCGGCGATTGTCATCAACAAGAACCATTTGCTCTACAACTTTTCCCCTCTCTGAATGTGCACCGGGCGAAAAACTAAACGCGTCACCTCTCTCTACATTTCATTTACGCTTCACGAAAACAACTTCTGAAACCTGAACGAAACAAACGTCAGTGCTGTCCCATACTAATATATATAAAAAAAATTACACCATCTCCCGCTAAAGGGAATCCATGTGTAGATGTGAAGCAGCGGGCGCTAACGCTTACACTGACGGCGGCGTTGACGCTGGCGCTCATCGCAGCGTTGCACAGGAGAGAAAACTGGGGAGGTGCCAAGCACGCAGTGATCGAGCGGTGTTTCCTACTGGAACATGCCAATCGCTGCTAATGGGCAATGAGAGACAGAAGACTCCGACTGGACACAGAGACCCGCATTCCGCTTTTAGTTAACGCGCACGCTGCGAATTTTTATTGTTCAACAACGCACAGGAGAAATCTCCCACCGGCACCACCTTGCAGGTCAAAATCCAGTGCCATATATACGGGGTGGCCAGTGAACGGTTGTGCAGCGCGAGCAGTCGGTTTTTTCAACCAAGAAACTCGCTAGCAGACGCTGCCTGCGTCGGCGTCGCGAGGCGAGAGAGGGGGGACGCGCATGCGCAGTGGGAGTGTGGACGCCGCGGGCAGGGATGCCTAGAGGAGAGAGGGGGGAGCGTAGGAGAGGAGAGAGAGAGGGGGGACGAGCATGCGCAGAGGGAGTGTGGACGCCGGCGGCAGGGATGCCTAGAGGAGAGAGGGGGGGAGTGCAGGAGGGGAGAGAGGAGGGGAGGCGCATGCGCTGTGAGGGTGTGGTTGCCGCGGGGAGGGATGCCTAGAGGAGAGAGAGAGGGGGAGAGGAGGTTTTTATTTAATTTTTTTTGAAAGGTTTTGCGCATGCGCAGTAAGGGTGGTCACGCGGCACACCACCACCACCACCACCGGATTAAGCTTCGCCATAAGATGCTTCACATCTAAAAAATTGCAGCTTGCATGAAGTTGCGCAAGGCTGGGTCACAGCAGAGCTCGTAGACTGGAGAGGAAGAAACCGGTGCACGTGTTGTGGAAGCGAAGCAGAAGAGGAAGAAAATGATGACGACAGTGCGTGCCGGTTATTGAATACGATAGCATTTCTACGCCACATGGCAAATTATACTCGCTGCACTCCACTATGGATGGCTATGCTTTCTCTGTTTTATTTTCTGTCATCTTTTTAGTGAGGAGCACTTGAGGGCCCCGGGCTGTCGTATGCTGACGTCGTTGCTTGGCGTAATGCAGGCAAAACCGCATATATTCCATCCTTCTGCAGCAGACTGAGCGCGCACTCGCGCAAAAAGACGTCTTCTTCCTCTTGTTTTTCGAGCACCTTGATGATGAAATTTATTTATTTATTTATTTATTTATTTATTTATTTATTTATTCATTTATGAATACAGCGGACACGTAGTGCAAGCAGGGAGGGCAGAAAATTGTTAGAAAAGACATGTTAGGAAAAAGAATATAAAGAAAACAACAGAAAACAAACACAATATTACAGGAATTGGGTGAATATATTTGGTCAAACACTACAAAACAAAGCAAAAATAATGAAGACTGTGATGTCGATTAGATTATACAATTTCATTTGGTTATAGTACGAGGAAACAGAATTCAAAATGAGTTCGTTTTCGCGAAGGTGTTAATGCATTTGTCTACGGTGACGTATAGTTCGGGTTGATAGGGGCGATAGATACATAGATGGGTCCAGGGGTGAATTGTTCGTGTGAAGCAGTTTAAGAAATTTCACTCTCCGCTTCTGTCTTCTTTCCTCGAGTGGTTTAATATAGTTAAATTTTACAAGTTCTGTGAGGAAACCCGATCTTGAGTAGTCGTTAAATACAAATCTAACTGCTTTTCGCTGCACTATCTCAAGGTTATTGATGTTAGTTTCATCATACAATGATACGAATTCCCAACAATACATGCATATCCCAGTTCATGTCTGGTTAACATGATTTAGGATAGTTATTTTACAAAAATCATAATGTTCTGGAGGCTGAGGTGCTACTGTTACTTAGGTGGTCATTCCCCGTGAACATGTTATTAAAGGTGACTCGTAGATACTTATATGCAGTCATTTCATGCAGAGGGGATGAACCTAACTTATACGTGTGAAGCAAGGGTGATTTTTTATGCGTCATGCATTGGTACGCTTTTGGTTGTGTTCAGTGTCATTCGCCAGCACATGCACTATTCAAGAATATTATTTCAACTACTACACAAACTAATTTGATCATTGACTGAAACAATATATTTAAAAAACACGCAATCATCGCCAAATAATCGCCTGCACACCACCTTCAACCATGTTTACAATGTAGTTAATATATAAAGTAAATAGAAGAGGGCCGAGGACGCTGCACTGCGGAACACCCGACGTGACTGAAAGGCAACCCGATTTCGCACCATTAATCTCTAAGACTTCATTCCGGTTAGACAAATATGGAGCAACCCAAGAGATAAGCATTTCCCGAGTCCCTGCAGTTCCAAGTGTCGGAATTAGTATGTCGTATGGGACAATATCAAAGGCTTTTCGAAATTCTAGAAAAATTATTTCAATTTGTCCGTTTTTGTCAAGAGTTGGTGAAAAGAAACGAACAACAGTGGCCCGCTGTGATAGTAGGTGCGGAGCACTTTAGGATCCCGGGCTGTCGTATCCTGTCATCTCTTGGCGTAACGCAGACAAAACGACGACAAAAATTGAACAGAAGAGGAAGCAAGCGAGAAATAGACACAGAAAGAAAGAGAAAAAATAGGAACAAAAGTAGAAATAAATGGAAATTAATAGAAAAAAAAGAAACATTAACTGGAAAGAAAAAAAGAGGTGCAACGAAAGAGAAACCGAAGGGAAACAAACAAGGCTGCCCAGCCCTGCATTTCTTTTAGGGTTCGCGCCACTAGTGTGAAGCTGCCTTAATTTTTTGTGTATGTTGCTTGCTATCACTTTCTCTCTGTGTCTATATTATTCTCTCTGTATTTATGTCTGTTTCTCGCTTTATTCTCTTTTTTTCCCGCTTTCTCTTTGCATCTATGTCTTTATGTCTATCTCTCTTAGTCGGTCTCTCGCCCTCTATCATTTCATCTAGTTCTTCCATTTGTTATGTCTAACTCTATCTCGATTTCTGTGCAGTCGGCTTCTCGCATTCTATTTTTTGCGTGTAGCTATTATTTTTTTATTTACCTCTCTTTCTCCATGTATTCGTTCTCAAACCCTCCCTTTCTCCTGGTAACCCTCCCGTGTCTCCTCTTCAACTTCAGTTTCCTTTCCCACCACCTTGCTGTACCATAGTATACAAGGCTATGCTCAGTTCTGCCAGCTTGTCTGGATAGCCGAGTGGTTAGGTCCATTCCCCAGTCCGGTGCGATTACGGCCCATTTTCCCCCACGCAATACCCGACTGCTATTCGCAAATTATGTCAAGCCAACTAGAGCGACGCTCTCGCACATGTAGTGCGAGTGTCCCGTTAGAGCTGCTAAACTCAGAATACCTCCGCAGGCTCTTGCGTCGTAGTGGGCCACCGCTGTGCGCAGCTCCAACTTCCAAGACACGAGAGTAGGCGGTCCAGTGGGCTCGAGAGGGGCCGACGAGGCAGGACCTCGAAGTCCTCTCATGGGAGACCTGAGCCCAGGTTGTTAAACATCGCCGGACTTTCAATAAAGTTATTTCCATCCATCCATTAATAAAGTTCATTCCTCCTCCTCCTCCTCCATCCATTTGACGCTCGCCTTCGGATCGTTAGTACACGAGTTCGAATCTTACCTGGGCAAGAAAATTTTTCAGCGAGAAGTCATTTTTTCTTTCTCTTTCTTTATATTTCTTTCTAACTCCTCTGTCCCTCTTGCTGTTTCTTTCTCTCTCTCGATATTCGTTCTTTCGCGGATCAAGTAATTGCAGCCCTCCCCGGCAAATTGGCTATACCTTCTGGTAGCGAAGCAGAAGAGGAAGAAGAGGAAGGTGATGAAGAGGATGATGAAGATAGGGCGTGCCGGTTCATGATAATAATAATGTGCTGTCGACGACGCACAGTAGACACACATCTTTGCTGTGATTTTGTGCAATATAAAATTACCAAACTGTACTGTGTCGCTGCAAAGTTACAATCAGCTGGAATAAAGCACGCTTTTTATTGCACAGTGCCCTTGCGGGAGCATCTTGCTATGTCTCTTTTGCAATTTCAAGCCTCCATTATAAGTTTACAAGATGCTGATATCTCTGAAACAACTAGTTTGAAAAATAGGGATCAGCCAATTCGACTGCCATGAACTGCAGAATTCGCACAACTTTGGGTTGATGCAACACTTCACGAGTCACATGTTATCGACTATTTTACGGATGGGTTTCGCTGCCGCCATGTTGGGCCGTTCTGTATGTTCAACAAGTAAGCAACTAGACTACGCTGTACGTATACGCGTAAAAAATGGTCGGGTGTCGATGTTTCGTGACCTTATCAATTCACGTTCCCGGCAAACGAAAGTAAGAAGAGATTCCTTTAACAGCCCAAGCTGGCACCGCCCACATCCCTTACTTAAAATCATGTATGCGCATCTTGATGTCGCAAAATGTTCCCGACTCACCAGGTGTTCTTATTTTAAATGCGAATGCATTTCATAGTCGGGCTATGTCAGGCGGCGTTGTCCCGCGTTGTCCGGCGTTGTCCGCGGAGGAGGAGGCGGAGGATAGGTTGAGGAGGTGTCCGCGCGCCGGCAGGTGTTATCTCTCCGCTCTCACTCTCTCTCCCATAGGCAACAGCTGCGGGCGCGCGCGCTTATCCTCGCCCCTAGCAAACGGAGCATGTGGTGCGAGAGAGTGTAGGAGAGGGTAGGTGCAGTGCTTCGCCGCTCCTTCTCTCGCCGTTCGCTCTCTCTCCTCCCTGCGCCCCACTCTCCCGTCCGCTCGCGCCTCACTCTCGACCGTTCGCTGGCTGGGCGCCTCTCAAGGTGATGAAGTCGGTGTCGGCGCATTCGCATTTCCTCACGATTCCCTTCGGGGAGGTGGGGGGCATTTTTTTTGTTCACTTTTTCGGTGACATATTTCGAGAGCATGAAACCGAGCGCAGGAGGTCATTTGAGCTTCAGCAGTGATGACGCCACCTCTCTGCCAAGAGTTTAAACTGTGCGCACATCTGCCGCCTACGGCACAATTTAGAGTTCCAGGTTGCTCCAGACAAGTGCTGGACAAATATAGACTGGCGGCTCCATCTGCTGTATCTTAAACGAACTTCTGTTTAATGGCTTGATGGAGCATCTTTTGTAGTGTACTCCCCACATTTACATGCGCTCGACATGTTCCTTGCTTAAATCACGACATCGTACCCTTACAAATGACGCTCGTAAATATATTTACGAATGAAAATTCCATTACCATGACAGACGTGAATGTCTCAGACTTGGTAGTACTATTTTTTTGCAAAAATGGATATGAATATATTATATTACCCGTTGGATGACAGTCTATTGACAAACATGCACAGAAATAAAACCTTTTATTCAAATCAAGCTCCGCCCTTATAATACTAAATTATAATATAGTTACACACTCTATTCTAATAATCTTGAGGAGACTGTATGAACAGCAAAAGTCATTATGCAGGAAAAACTAACACGCGCTCTTGCTGATGATGATATTTATTGGCGCAAGGGCGAAGTGTGGCCAAAGAGCGCCAGTGCTATGAATGTTCAGTAAGCGATGACGATTGGATTACGATGGATTATGTAAGGTGGCTGTAAAATGACCTAAAATCAGTAGCTCTATGCAAGCTTAAAACAGATATAGATTAAAGATATGACAATGACACATGGGATGGTCAGTGATTATGGGCTGTATGGCAGGTGATCATAATGGGGTTCATAGAAGTAGGCACGAAGCACCGATATATCACCTAGGTCCTTGCGCACAAGACTAGGAGGTAGGTGCTTCCCTTAAAACTGTCGCAGCAACCTCGCTCAGAAGGTCGCGCTACGGTCTCCTGGGTAAATGACTCGAAATAAATTTAAGTTCCAAGAAAATTCGACGACGCAAACCAACGAGAAGAAAAAGCGAAAGGAGCCTTTTCTTCTAGTTGGTTTGCGTCATCGAATTTTCTTGTAACGTGCACCAACTAGCCCAACAACAAGTTTTACTAAAATTTAAGTTCATTCAGACATGCTAAAACTGACTCAGTTTTAAAAAGTGGCTGAATGCCTATGAACACTGCAAAATATAACAACACATGCTGGCGGAACGGCAATGGGAACACTTTCATCTGTATATCTCCACCTCATGCCGTTCCAGGAGTATGTGAAACACTGTAAGATACTTGCCGCATTTTTCGCAGGTTGGTGCTTCAGTGTTGGTGAGCAGGTAGCTCTGTGTGCTATACGTGTGGCCGATCCTCAGGCTGCAAAACATAACTTCTGTTCTACGCGTTTTATATGCGAAGCATTTCTTTGCGTACTGCAGGCACTCTTAGCGTGTACATATCTATCTATCTATGTATCTATCTATCTATCTAGCCGCCTACGTCTGGGTGCTCTCGTGATCACACCTTTAACTAGGGGTGAATCAAAATTAGTATGTGAGGGTAAGTTGGTTTGACGAATATGACTCCCTGGTCATGACATGAATAATGTGATAATCCCGTCGCGTACTTCGTCAAACCCTTTCCGCCAGACACGTGTGGCACATACCCGTATACCATGGGTGGGTATGTGCCACAGGTATGCGGGTATGTGCCACAGCTGATTGGACAGTTTATATCTACCCAGAAATGACGAGAACAGACATTGGTAATTTTAACACGACAGGCGTTAAGAAAAACGTCAGGGTCCCAGCAGGAATCGAACCCCGGCATTCTGCGTGGCAATCAAGCATTCTAGCACAGAGCCACGCCAGGTCTGGGAACTCCTTTTCAAATACACCCTAATGTTCGTGAAACGTCAATTGTGGTGGCAGTGCTGGCCATCCAGTTTTATAAACATTACGTATGTACTTCTATGATATAGCCGTCACGTTGGGTTGACGTAAATTGTAGTTAAGCGCCACCCACTGAGGTTGATTTATCTAGGACTGTCCAGGGTTACCATCGTCACGAGCACAAGCCCTACATATAAGCTTACCAATTCTGGTGTTGCTAATACCCATGTTGCTGTTGGCATCGTTACGCAACTGCAAACAACTGGTTATATAAAACATATGCAACTTTTCAACATATGTCTGTGGGCACAAGATTTGTACATATCTTTCGTGTCATTTCGTAACGTTTCGCTCAACAAAAAATTACAACAGTCACCTTCCTTTCACATGCTTCGCATAACCTCGATTCTCAAGGTAGGTGGGATCTGACAATTTTTTTTATATTGGTAGCCAGTTACCTATTTGGGACTTACGTGCAGTTTATGTCCTTTTGTTCTTTCGTTGCTGCCAGTAATTCCTTAGCATTTTCCTTAGAAGGAAGGAAGAGGAAAATGATGGAAAGGCAGGAAGGTCAACCAGATGCGTGTCCGGTTTGCTATCCTACATGGGGGAAGGAGAATGAGGGATTAAAAGGTGGGGAGATAGAAAGAAAAGAGCATACGAAAACACTGGTGCGTTCCATAGTACTGAATGCAGGATCTCGGGCGAATCACGTTGTAATGTAGGTAGACGAGTAAAGGTGCACGCTGAAGGCTTGCAAGTACTGGACATAGACCATCCATCACCTTTTGTAAGGACTGAGCGTATGGTGAATTGAGCTTGCCGACGAACATGCGAAGTATCTCTAGGAGTAACTGAAGAACTATAACGATAGCTTTGTGTTCAGGCAACTGGTCAGTCGGTGATTCAGTGTTCGTTACTGCCGACGTCCACTGTGACTCTGCATGTCGCTTCGACTTGGGCAACGAAGGCCAAGCTGCGTCAGATGTGTCCATGCCTTCCTTGGTGTTGTCGCTTACGCCGGCCGTCAGCCATCCATGGCAATGGATGGCTGACGGCCAGCAATGTAGGCCAAGTGGAATTCATACCGGCCATGAAGGGATCCGGTTGACAAGGGAGTCAATGAAGCAGGGCGTTCAAGGAGCGCTGTAGATGCAGAGGCCATTGATTGGTTTTCTCGGATGAATCTCGGCGCCGATGTCGCCGCTTTCTGATGGTTCCGGCAGCCTCGCGATGTCATGTATGGTCCCTTGCCATTTGTTTCAATACAGCAATTTCCCTCTTCATTTTTTGGGCATTCTCTTGAGGAAGCTTCGTGAGGTCCATT
>JALIZH010020394.1:0-19992 GCA_030522465.1 Rhipicephalus appendiculatus
GTCATGCGCATGTGTTCCTATAAATACCATTGTTGTACCTTAAAGCTATTAAGGATAATGATTGCACTATTATCTATATAGCGACTTCAGTATTTATGAGAAAATGATTTTCTATTTCGCACAGCGTATGCATATTTTTAAGCACTCGTAAGAAAACACCCTCGGTATTTTGTGTTTCATAGGGAAATTTTGGCATGGCTTGTCATGCGTGATGTGCCTTTTGTTAAAGAAGTGTTTCGTTTAGGAAAAACCCAGAAAATTATCTGTCCTAAGCACACAGCTTTGTTTACAGACTTCAAAGGACACTTTACTCGTTCAGCTTTCGAAGTTTTGAATGACAACATGGCGAGCTGAAATAAATCAGTTATATCTCCAATACCTTTGTCTAGCAGTCACAGGATGCTTGTGATTTAAATGAGAGTTTACGCCTCTTCTTCACTATGTGATGTCGCAACACCTTTTCACATTTTGTCTAGTTCAGATTAGAACAAGTTTGTTCAAGTTAGTTTATTTTGAGTCACTGTCGTTTTGCTCTCAGCAATCGTTTTCTTGGTGAGGTTTGCAGAAAGCGATTGTGGACGACCTCTGCCCTTGCGGCTTCCATCATAGCTTCCTTATTCGGAACGTCTTAGTGAGCTTTCGTTTCGCCTCTATTCCGTTTCTACGCAAGGGACCTGAATAAGACTGAAGCAGGATAAAGAATACTGTTTGTCGACTCGAGAAACGCAGTGTGGATAGCGTTGCTGTGTACCCTCAACAAACACCATTAAAACAGGGTGTGCAACTTTGGGAAGACCCAGTCATTCGATGCCCTAAGGAAGTCAGCAAATGGTAGAGAACTTGCGGGGCGAAGTTCTTGCTCTTATTCCAGCTGCGTACTTCTTTTCCGGAACCCCATTCCTCCTATTTCAACACGAGTAGACCGAATCCAAATCAAGCATCGAATGTGTACTCTTCTTGAGCTGACAATGACTGCGCACTTATTCCGGCAACTCTCCGTGTTTGCTCGCCAACGCCTCAGAGACTGAGACAGACAGTGAAAAAGCTCTCCGGCTGAAACAAAAATTAACCTACGTAAGGTGTATTGAAACCCAGTTGAAAATCAAGCTAATCTCTCTATTTGATAATCACAGCATTATCAATTATTTACCAAGGCTTGAATTTATATAGGTTATACACTGGGCGTTAATTAATGTTCGTTCCGGAGCAAAAACATAACTCATATGGCCATATCCACCACTAATGACATGCGCAGGTCGGAGCTTAAACGTGTAAACACGAGGCTATACGGTGAAAATATTTCCAGAAGGCGTGGAACACGATATGAAAAATAGAAGCGTTATGTATGAAAGGTTTAATTAAATATCAGCCGGGAGGCGTCACGTTAAATATTGTGGTGTTGCTACGTCCCACTAATTCTGAAAGTGCCGTGATACCGCTACACCAACTAGATAGAAGATGTTTCACTTAACCAGAACTGATAATTAAAAAAAAACATCGATTAATCGCAACTGAATGAAACCAACCAAACATACTTGACCTTATGGGGTGCTCATTGGGGTGTTTTTACAATGCGGCTAATTGGTTTCCTAACTAAGGTGAATTTTGCAAAATTTAATGTTGACTACAGGGTCAAGTGTGTTACGTTAATTTGTAGAGGGCATTCTAAAACGACCAACCTGAACGGCTAAAAAGTGGCTTTTGTTTTTCAGGAAAATGTTTCACATTTGAAACGAACAAAATGTGGTATCGATAAAACATTTTTTCCCAGACTCCTCGCTGCCCGGTACGTTAAGTCGAATATTTATGCAATGGCGCTCTTATGTTTTATGTACGGGACAGAAGGAATGAAAGAGAGCTACTATATAAAGCCTGGTGGATTAGGGTATTTAACAATTTATCAAAACGAGGTGCAAGTAAGCATCTAGGAAGTATTTGTATTTTTATAGTGCTTATTCGACGATACTGTAAGCGCTGCATGTGTGATTCGTAAACGGGCTACTTGTATCGTTCCTATTCAGTTTTGTAACATTACTTCGTCGTATGTAGTTGCTAAAGCACACACATTTGCGCCTCAGACATAGTACAAGTTAAGTAATGAAATTAAAACGCGATAAAAAAAGCGCAGACGATTGACGGCAACAGGTAAGTTTTTTCGTCAAAAAAAATCGGCATCTGCTTGTCACGAACATCCTTACACGAATAAATCTAGATCACTCTCTAATACGCTCTCCTTTATTCCTCAGGGAACAATATATTCATCTTTTGTTCAACAACTTGTCTTTTCCCTTGTTATGTTCCTTGCGCTTTCATTCGTTCATAATTTTCTCGTTCTTTCAGGTGTACGCTCATTCAGCGGGGCAACAAACCCACATCCGTTCATTGGACTAGTATTCGACAAGGATTCATGATTGCATTCCTCTTTTACAACATCGAAATGCGCCGCCTCAACTTTATAAAGAAAAGCTCATCTATAGATGTGCCTGCACATAATTTTTTTGTGTATCTGCTACGGCTAAACCCTGTGTAGCACGCCAGCGGTTCTCACTGCGAACCAGTGATCACCATGTTTAGCAACGCAGACGATTGCGTAACAATTTACCCCTGTGGCGCAATGAACCAACCATCCGTAGCGAGAAATGCCGAAACTGCATGCACAAATACCAAACACCGAAAAACTGCCGTGGCTGCCCTCTACCCCGTCCCCGTAGCGACGCAGAAGGGCGAAAGTTTATCGATGGGTCGGGAAATTTGGTTACGAAAAGCGTGCTTTACTGCGAATGACAGCCGCTGTTTCCCAGACAAACAAGTAAAGTGTGAGCGTGTTTCTCAGTGTATTTCTTCGAGCTAAGTGTTCCCGAACGTTACTCGCCGGTTCTCTTATGACACAGACCTTGGCGGCCTGCATTATGCACGGATTTGGGATCGCCACGCGACAGTGAACAGCCGCCGTCTGTGAATGCTGAAACCATGCACGTTGTCTACCATTCTGAAAACGTAACAAATTAAATGCGGTATTATAATCAACCAGCATAAGGACGACCCTCTCAAGTTTCGACGGGTCATTCACCACTCTCCCTTAAGCGGGAAGGTTGCAAGCATTATATTGCCACGCGTGTTATTTTGATCTGCCCTGTTTAACCCCGCAAAGACTGTGAGCAACGCTTGGTGCAGATCGCGCCTCAGTGTTTGACAAGCTTCACGTCTGTAGTAGATTGTTTTCTTAACATTGCGCACAGTACGCGAACACTCAAGATTATTGCAGACCTTGCGCGACGACCAGTGATAAGTAGAGACCGGATTATAGGCAAATGCCTATTTTTTTTCCTTGCGTTCCTATCGCGCCACTTTGATAAATGAGCATGAATTAGGGATAAAGGAGGGCTTTTATAGTGTTTTTATAGTGCCTATAAATGCCTATTTTGGGGGTTTGTGCCTAAATGTCTATAAGTGCCCATAAATGCCTATTTTCAAAATTGGTGCCTATATGAACGCTATTTAGCCTCAAATTTTGCTTTCGAGTACAGTTTGAGACCGTAATGCATGTTACCGGGCAAAATTGACGTTTCGAAACTTTATGGGGTGCAACAACCTAGTTCCCTAGTTCAACAAACATCCGGGAAGCAACCGGTAGCAGCAGTGAAATGGGACGCACCGGCCACCTTACCCCACCGCACTGACATGGCGCGAGCGGTTGGAGCAGGGGAGAGGAAAAGACGCTATTTCTGCAACCCTAAATGGGAGCACGTCCCAGCGTGTACAGTGGAATGGGGAGAGGAAAATGAAGGCGGGAATAGGAGAGGGGAAGAAGAGGAGAAGGGCGTCCATGGCCGAGGACGTGGCGGGCCATGGACGCCCGCCACGTCCATGGCCCGCCAGTAGAAAGTAGGTGAAAAAAAGTAGGTAAAAAGTAGAAAGTAGAAGTAGGTAGAAAGTAGGTAAAAAAAAATCAGATGTGCACATGGCTTTTGTTTCGTTTGTAATTTACTCTTAAAGGGCGCTTCACCAGGTCACATGAAAAATTTTAGTCAGATACTGGAAGTGTTCGCGTGCCCAACGAAGAGCTGTGTACCACAAGAACTTTTTAATTGGTTCATAACGAGCCGCGAAAGCATGATGCTGGCAGGTGCGCTTGAAGCCTTTGCCACTCGCAAGCCAAATTCCTTCCCTGCCCTCTTCGGTATCAGAGAAACTCGGAGCCGAAAGATCACACGACGTTGACGCATCAACACGCCATGCGCACGCAAGATTACACTATGTGCACACGACATGCCCAAGCCAGGTCGTGCGCAGAAGCGGTGTTGTATCGTTTCGGCGTTCTCTCTAGTGTACTGCCTGTTTCTGTGGGATGGATCTGTCTATGCGTTTGGAGAGGCTGGCATGAATGTTGTATCCTTGCCATAAGCGTGCGCAGGGTTCCCCTTCAGGGGGGGGCGAAGGTTCATTGCAGCGCCCCCCCCTCCCCATTAAGTCAATGTAAGGGGGAGACTTTGCGCCCCCCCTATCTTAGGTGATTTGAGGGGGCGGCCGCCCCCCCCTGCCCCCCCTCGTGCGCACGCCTATGATCCTTGCCACGACACAGCTCGTCGCACAGCTGGAACTGCTGTAAGGGACGATGCACCAAAAACATGCTAAGCGTTGTCAGGGCTGGCGCCGGCACGACGCGGGAACGGCGAGAACACGAACACAAAAGAAATATAGGCAGCTAAGTCTCGCATCGCTCTCGATTCGAAGAAAGAACTAAAGAAAAACGTGCACACATTCCGTTTGTATGTTTTAATATTTCTATTAACTTTCATTCTTCTATTCAAGCAACAGATTGCACAAATTACACATGTAGCCTCGAATAATTCTCGCAGTTTGATGTACTACAGTGACATACACAGGACAATTCCTTGTTCAACTTCACCTACCCTACATTGGTGCGCGCGCCCGTGAGATAAAGGGCACGAGGCATTCAGTCTTCATTTCACCTCCTTCCGGGGAGCGCAGCGTTGCAAATCTTGGCAGACGTGATCGTTAGCGCAGTGCATGCATTACACTTCTAGCTCGAAACGCTCAAACCTGGTAAGGGGCCCTTTATGGTGTTCACACAAAGAGGAGAAATTGACCCTGCGCTATTAGACCCGGCCAATACGAGGCTAACAGACCCTTGTGGCCTTTTAGCGGTCTGGCTATTGAATCCTGTGCTGCCCTTCCCAGCCATGCCGAAAAGAAGCAGACCCAGGAGCGTGTTTATTCGATGGTGGACACTTAACTTACCATTCTGGACAATAAAAGGAGAGACCGTGTTCTGGAAACCGTGCCCGAAAAGGGACCATTTCATGGCTATGTTAAATCATTAGCGCCTTTGTACAATAATAAAATATAATGTTTGTTTGCTTTCCTGTCGTAAACCAGGTCGCGCACGTCCTTATTCGAAAATTTGAGTTTTTGTAAAAATTTATTGTGCCTATATTTACAATTTTGGGGGGCCTAAAACTGTGTTTTTCCTGCCTATTTTTGGCGCCTAAAACACAATTTTTAGTGCCTAAAAATCCGGCCTCTAGTGATAAGGCTAGAATGTTCGACGCGTGGTGTATAAAAGCCGGCACGCTGCAACGATGATCAGATTATCGACGACCGCCGCTCTGTGCGCCGATATCAGTGTACAGCGTGCATTGCTTGCTGTATTTTGAGTTTCCGTTTCGTGGCCACAAGTTCGGCTGAATAAAGAAGTTCACCTTCAAGAAGTCTACTGCTGTGTCCATCTACGTCACGAACACGTGACAATATATTACCAGCACTAACATTTTTCATCTGAGTCGATGTGTTTATCTTCCCACACCCGCCTCCGAAAGCTTTGTACGCCTAACGTTGTTTTACGTTGCCTCCGGGATCGGAGGAATCGCAAGCTTTTGCACTGCCTCCGTGACTGGCTCATTCTTGACGAAGTGACCATATAATGTGATGGCGTCGTCATACAGCATCACGTACTACGTCAGAAATTTTGGCAATTTATGACGTTATGATGGCGTCAGAAGGCGGCGTCATTGTGAATCTACATGTGACATCACAAGATGATTTTTACATCACTCGTGTTGACGCCGTAGCCGCGGGACGACGGTCGAGGCCGAGCGTGAAATTTAGCGCCTCATGAGGCCTCTAAAGCTTTCGCCTGAAAAAAATCGGGAGCCCTTCCTCTATAGGGGAAATTGGGCAAGTGATGTGTGTGTCTCCCCTACTACTACTTGTATTTCTTTCTATCTATCTATCTATCTATCTATCTATCTATCTATCTATCTATCTATCTATCTATCTATCTATCTATCTATCTATCTATCTATCTATCTATCTATCTATCTATCTATCTATCTATCTATCTATCTATCTATCTCATTGCGCGATGCTCCCCCCCTACGTTTTTCTCTCCATGCCAGGCATTCGATCTTCACCAGCGTGCTTGCGCAACACTTCGAAAACAACTATGGTAATGGTTAAGCATCGAACACATTAAAAGACGCAGAAAATTGAAGGACACTTTGTAAATTCCAAAGTGTGTTCGGCGAGCGCCTGTGCCCATTGAGACGGGGTCGGTCAGAATTGAACGCGATGCGCGCTTCTCCATTCTTGCATGATTGGACACGCTGGGCACAGCGACGCTACGCAAGCTGAGCGCAAGCGCTGTAGAATCCGACATGACTGGCGTCCGTTGGCGTGCCCTGGCGGCCACCTGGCACTGCGCCAGGGCACGGACGGACGGACGGACGTCAGCATGAGACATTAAAGGCTTCCGCCTTAATATATTGCTGGGCAGAAGCGTGGAAGCGCATCAGACATCACACCATGCGAGCAGTTTAAGAGTGTGTGGTTGAAAGCTGCGAACCCATTACGAAGGGCTTAGCAACAATTCATCATCATCTTCATCAGTCTTAAAATCAACAATGTGAGCAGCTACTCACGCGGCTTCTCAAGCTGCAGTGGTGATGATGATGATAACGACGATAATTTCTTCTTCGAGTCGTCTTAGGCGAATGTGTGAGAGATCCGGTCAGTTGGTTTGCTTACGTTCCTGAAAAAAATTCTCTTAGACAGAAGGCGAACAAAACGCCCACAAGACGGGTGTCACGGTGTCGCTTGCCTGATTTTTTTTTTTCGAGCGGAAAATATTTGGCTTAAGTGCATGGGGAGGGTATATGGTTTCTATTATTCAATATACGGTATTTCGCAGCTTTAAGCACCACTGAATCTCAAGACGTGTCACCTGTATCCATGGTAATTTACTTTCCTAACTTCCTGTCACGAATGGGTTCGGCTAAGAAGGTCCACAATAAGTTCGGCTGCTTTTCTTACGCTTCTGTTTACCGAACCACTTATCACATAGTGCGCTGAAACTTTCGCAGATGCTACATTTTGACTGTTTAATGCGCTTTGCTTTTAAGGAAAGGAGAGAGCAAGGGCATTTTCGCGGACTTAACGAAATAGTGACAAAACTCTCTGCTGCTGTGCTTGGCAGGTAATTCTTGAGATGGTAGGTAGAAGTACAAGAACGCCGGGACACAAAACAAAAGTGCTTGAGTTATCTTGATCAACATTGGGAAGGGAAATCGGTATTTTGTATGTGTTATGAAGCCCACGCCAATAAAGTTGAAAACGCAGGCTGTGCTTTTTTTTCTTTTTTGCAATGAAGATATGCGCAAGGCTACTGAAGCGTCCCTTCTTCCTTCCCCTTTCAGTTACAGCATGTAACAATTTGTTGTACGTATGAAACGCGCACAAAACCATACACTCTAGGTGTCGTTATTTTCAGAAAATTATAGCAGATATTATCAGAAAGTACTGCCGCCGTACTACTGCACTACAGCCCAAACAGCTATAGCCGACGCCTTCGCAACTTTGTGCGAGGGCGAATCAGAAAGTCTTTGCACTTATTTTAAAAGCGAAATTAGGCTTGTAAATGTGAAGTCAATATATCCATTCTAAGCGGTGTGTCTCTCTTTAATATGCTCGGCATTATCTGCCGGTAGGTGCGCAGCTCGGCCATCTTGTCAACTGTTGAAGATCGCGGTTTCCCTTTACAGATCCCCGGCGTGGAAACAAGAAATTGCGATTAATTTTCCATTGCGAAGGGGAGGAGCTCTCATCAAAATCCAAAGGGCAAATGCGGCCCACTTATGGGGAAAAGGGTGCTCGCCTTGAGAAGTGCGTAGTCATGGTGGTGTGAGTTCGCAAAAGGCCGTGAAGCAAAGACAGCAGTCCGATGGTTGTTCCGCTGTCAACTGGATGAATTCTACAACAGGCGCATGATCTCAAGTTGAGTGCTGCTATTGGACACGTGTCTCAACCGGTGTGTGGACTATGAACAAAAATACTGTAATGCACGTAGAATAGTAAGCATGTTTGTATTACCCTGTATGAACCTTATTTCGGGTAATAAAAATAGGAACAAAAGTTTAGCATTTTGCTATTACTCTACGCGTACTAGTAAGCATGCTTGAAGTCGAGGAGAAAGCTGATGTTTTTTTAACGTTCATGTCACCGTAATTAGTTTTCGCTGCGGAAAGGTTTTGGCAGTTTTCGGTCCGGAAAGCGATGGTACCCCGACGTAATACTTTGTCGCACGAGTCGTTGCTTTGATTGTTTTGCTAAGTATTCTATATTTCCTAGGCATTGGCTCGTTTTTTTTTTCTGTGCTAAGCCCTCATCAGCTGAAATAAAGCCCGAGGACTCGAGTGTTTATGCTTCACTCAAATACAGCGCGACTCACCCAAATACGAAAAGTTGCTTCAATGAGTACGCAGTATAACATGCATTCCAGTAGCAGCTGGTAACAGACGGTTGATCACAAAAATGAAATCTTTCACCCGCCTTGTAGGCTCAAACACGCTCCCTTTAAATGTATGTAGCTTCTCTCATTCAATGTGCGCAGGCAGAAATGACCCACACGAGCACGTGTAAGCTAAATTGCACCAAAGGTTATTTCACTAACTTTTGATCTTGGATTCACGCAAGTCTGAATTTCCTTAATGCTCCAGTATATAACAACGGCACAAATTGCTTGTCTCACAGCACAGAGGTGTACTTAATTAGGTTGTTGGTGACAGCATGTTGCTCATTAGAACATGCACTGATTACGTTAGGTAGGGCCGTGGTGTGGCCAGGCGAAAGCGTCGCACACCAGTGAGTTTGCATGACGATGCACTTGTTTGCATGGTAGTATATGAAACAATACTTCATATAGAATCATTATATGTATAAGCTGTTTGAAACGTAATATAAGTGCGCCACATTTTCTACAGCTACAAAGATTGTAAGCACATGCTCATATTTACAAACTTAGAACTATTGGCTCTTCATTTGAAAACATAAACTTTGGTTGATTCTCTGTCAACGGGAAACAGGCAACTTGTCTCGAAAAAATCACATGTTTATTCATCTGTTCATAACCCAGTCCCTATTGGTTCACCAGGAAACATTTATCGCGAATACGGTTCCGGGTTATCCAGTTCGAAAGAGCAATTTAATATGATATGATAGCTCATCTGCAGTATTTAATTTTTCAGTGCGTTAACTCGAAAGCCGTGCTATTTTGCATTTGACGCTGTGGTGCATTTACCTGTCTGGGCTTATTTTTTTCGATAATTTTTATGCCAAATAAGCGAATCTTCAATGCTTTCACGCAGTTGCCTAACAGTGTCTCGACGCACCTAAATTTCGGCAAAGTCGATAGGCAACATCAAACAGCCTCGCCATTGAGGCCACTCTACCTCGCCCTGATCAAAAAAAAATATTTATAGAACATATGGTAATGTGGAACGCCTTCGTAGTAGTCTCCGCTTAAATTTCCCCAATTAGGATTCTTCACTCTAAGGAAAAAAAAGTATGTGTGACTATTTTCGGGTACTTTTGACTTGCCACGTATATGACTCTCTTCAAAGAAGCACGTTACTTCTCCTGTGGGTCACACGGCTCTCAGAAGGGAGTTTAATGACCCCCATAGAGAGTTGAGGTGCCTCTTTAAAGAGAGTCAAACACGCGGCAAGCCAGAACTCTAAAAAAAAATCCCCATCTCCCGCTAAAGGGAAGCATGTGTGGATGCGAAGCAGCCGGGAGTTAATTAGCTTGAGTGGGAAGAACGTCGCCGCTCTCATTTCACGGCAGCGGTCCAGGCGCTCATCGCGGCGCTGCACAGGAGAGAGAATGAGGCGCGCGCGCTCCGTCATTTTCTAACCGCGGAACTAGCCGTGGCGGCCCCCAGCGGAGTATGCAGCTGTCACACCACCTGTCGTGCGCGCCGCTCCGTAGAGGATTCCAAGAGGAAAGGACGGGGGGGGGGGGACCGTAGGAGAGGAGAGAGAGGGGGAGAGGACGTCGACGCGCTGTGGGGGGTGTGGGACGCGGGAGCCGCTTCGTAGAGTAGAGGATTCCAAGAGGAGAGAGGGGGGAGAGGACGCGCATGCGCTGTGGGGATGTGAGACGCGGGCGCCGTTCCGTAGAGTAGATGATTCCTAGAGTAGAGAAAGAGGGTGAGCGTAGGAGAGGATAGGGGAGGGGACGCGCATGTGCTGTGGGACGCGGGGGCCGCTCCGCAGAGTAGAGGATTCCTAGAGGAGAGAAAGGGGGTGAGCGTATGAGAGAGATGGGGGAGGGGACGCGCATGCGCTGTGGTGGTGTGGGACGCGGGAAGGAGGGACGGACTAAGCCCCCTCCAAACACATGCAAGCAAGATCAAGGAATGGGGTCAACCTGGGCGACAGACACCACCTGCCTAGCCATTGCTAAGCAGCCTCTCTGTGCTCTCGGCCATGACTCAAGGAATGGGGTCAACCTGGGCGATAGACACCCCCTGCCTAGCCATTGCTAAGCAGCCTCTCTGTGCTCTCGGCCATGACTCTGATGACTGTGGTAGGGTTGACGGCCTTCCATATTACTACAGTGTTCTGGTTCGCATAATGGGTGCTTCCCTACTTCATGAAAGTGGCCGGACGCGGGACGGACATAGTCCCCGAGCATCAAGATGCTTCGCATCTAAAAAGAGTCAAAAGACTATTTTTTTTACAAGACTGTTTAGCATACAGCTATATTCAAGTACATGGGCGTTCTTGCCCTTCCTTCCTATCCGAATGGGGCTGCCATGGCCGTGGATCGAACCTGCATCATCAAGTGAGCAGTGTGGCTCCTTACCTGCGAAGATGCCACACTGCTCACTTGATGATGCCTCTGTAAAGTACGGCACTCTACACATCCTTATCTTTCTGAGAGAGCGGCGTACACAGACCCACACAGCATTCGAGATCACTATCGAAGCATAAGCTCAATCGGGCAAATAACTGGGAAGTGCCATGTTTTCGAATGTGAGGCAAAATGTTAATGAGGAAAATGTACGTTAACGCGACAGCCTTAAAGCGCTCGTTTCGCAGGAAATTTTGGTGTCGCTGGCTTCGGCGTCTTTGGTTGTGAGCGAAAAATTAATGTTGTCCTTGAACGAAATCTAAAGGTAAAAGCAAATAAAGAAATAATAAAAAGTGTTCGGTTCGAGTAGGATCGGGGATTAGAACGTGCGACCCCTTCGCTTCGTAGTGCGTTTGGTCGCTTGGTCACCACGCATAATTTCTCTAGAAGAAGCGAGCTATTTATATACACCATTTAGCGTTGCTGTACGAATATCTCGGAGATTCTTCAGCAGCTTGACAGAAATCCCGCGTGATGGCGCAAATGGCTCAAAGGCTTGCTTTCCGTGCTCTGTCGCACCTCATACATTGATATGAAAGCCGGCGCGCGTCCCCACTTCAGCTTTCCTTGCGGCATGGTTTAGGCGTCGACCAAGAAGCGAAGCCAGGCAAGCGATTGGGATGGTTATACTAACATCGTCCTATAACGCTATCGCATTCTACACCTGAAAGCGAAGTTCAAACGTCCTACAAGTTTTTACGTTTTTGTTTTTCCCGCTTGAAACTTTGACATGCCTTTATATTGCCACGTGCGTTTAGTATTATACTTGTGCTGTATTCGGTTTACGCCCACAAAGACTGTAAGCAATGCTCAGCGCAAACCGCGCCTCATTTTTCTAGAAGCTTCGCGTTTATTGTAGATCGTTGTGTTAAGATTGCGCGCAAGACGCGAACACGCGAGCTTATTCTAGAGCTTTCGCGACAACCAGTGATAAGACGGGAATATTCGATGACACGCGTATAAATGCCGACGCGCTTCACCGCTTGTCAGTTGATCAACGGCCGACGCTCTGTTCGCCGCTATCAGTGCATACCGTGTGTATTGCTGTATTCTTACTTTCCGTTTCTCGGCCACAAGTTCGGCCCAAATAAACAGTTTCATCTTGGACACGTCGCCTGCTGCCTTCGTCGACGTCACGACCACGTGACATCTGGTGGAGGTGCTGCGCATCACACCGGTGCAATATCTGGAAGTGAAGGCACGCGTGAACAAATGTGGTATAGACAGTACCCCTCCATTTAAGTACAAAATTTTCCGAATTTCTGCAGTTAATAGTGCACTCATATTATCTTTGTATCCGTCGCCTCGAGATCGTGTACATGTTATTCGGGTCACAACGCTTAAAAAAAAAAAGAAAAAAAACTGCGCACGCAGCCGCGACTTTCGGCCCTTGATGTGCTCACACCAATGGAGGCTACTTTTGCGCCATCAGGACAACCTGTTTGTCAAAAGGATTCCAATGCAGAAAACATGAGGCCTACAGCGCAAGGCTCGCTTCTTATCATTCGAGACATTTCTCTGTTCTTTGTTTTCGCTTTGTGGCTGTCTTTCTCGTAGTTCTTTTTTTTTTCTGTAAGAGCTACCAGTGCTCTTACAAGAAAACACTCAGTCAAGGACACCCGAAAAAGGCATATGTTTGCTGTGGTGAATGACATTCCTATTGCTCACCCCTTCTTCAGAAAAGGCGAGTACCTAAAAGCTAAGTGCCCACTCACTGGGCCTAGGTCCGGAATTTTGTACTGCGTGCTGCATTTTTTAAAGACGATAGTCTTTCTTGGGATACCTAAACGGAGAAATTTTGGTCTGTCTGTCTGTCTGTTTTTCTGTTTGTCGGCACGTCACACGATTCAGCTAGCTGGCCAAACTTTAACCCCCTGCATTACGACCTCCAATCTTGACCAAGAAGCTGTGTTCATACGGGTGAGCGTGGGCAATTAAAAATTAAATGTTACGCATACCTGAGGCACAACATCAATACCTTAGTACTATTCACAGTGTTCCTTTAAAACAAAATCTATAGATACGTAATTATAAAGATCCTAGTGTTTATTACGCGGCGCTGCTGTGTACAAAACAAGTCTCCGCCCAGTGATTTAACTTCGACGCTATGGCTGGCTGTGGTGCTGCCACCTGGCAGCAGCATTGTTCAACACAAGCCGATGTTCCCCGGTAGCGCTGTAGATGGCGTCCTCTTCTGTTTTATCAATGCCAGCCAGATGCGGCTGATTCATCGTAGAAGAGCGCTGCCTCAGCAAGGCAAAACATATATGGCGGCTTGATGAAATACGACCCACTCTACAAGACATGATCAGAGAACGCAGAGAAAAGACCGACGACCAAATTTCAGCGGAGAAACGGCGGCGTCCGTCTAAGCGCGCCCGGAAAACGTCCGAAAAACGAGCCCAGCGGCTAGCCCAGCTATTAAATTGTAGTACTCATGCCGCTCATGCAGTGCAGTCGGCACAAGACTATCGTCTTTCGACGACATTTGCAGCGAAGCACGCAGATACGCGGCCAATTTTTTTTTTATAAGGTGTTTCTTTATATGACTGCTTTGAATGCATTGACCATAAGACTTCTGTTCCACCCCCTATATAGAAAACGCAACGGGCAGTCTTGCTACAAATCCCAAAGGTAGCACAATGTTTAGGGACGACCACTCACGGCACAAGGACATTATAACAAACAGCTATTTTGTTTTACACCCTTATGACTAGAGGCCGGATTTTTAGGCACTAAAAAATCGTGTTTTAGGCGCCAAAAACAGGCAGGCAAAACATAGTTTTAGGACCCCAAAATCGTAAATATAGGCACAATAAATATTTACAAAAACTAAAATTTTCGAAGAAAGATGTATGCGACCTGTGTCTACGACAGGAAAGCAAACAAAATGTTATTGTTTATGATGACACAAAGGCGTCAATGGTTTAACATAGCCATGCTATTGCCCGTTTTCCCGCATGATTTCCAGAACACGGTCTCTCATTTTATTGTCCAGCATTGGTGAGTTAGGTGTCCGCTGTCGAATAAACACGCTCCTTGGTCTCTTTCTTTTCGGCATGGCTGAGAAGGGCAGCCCAGAAACCAATAGCCAGACCGCTAAAAGGCAAGAAGGGTCTTTTAGCCTCGTATGGGCCGGGTCTAATCGCGCAGGGTCAATTTATCCTCTGTCTGTGAACACCTTAAAGGGCCCCTTACCAGGTTTGAGCATTTCGAGCTGGCAAGTGTAATGCATGCACTGGGCGCTTATGATCACGTCTGCCAAGATATACAACGCTACGTGCCCCGCAAAAAGGTGAAATGTCAGACTGAACCGCCGCTTGCACTTGATCTCACGGGCGCGCGCACCAATATGGAGGAGGTGACGTACAACAAGGAATGGCCCTGCGTACGTCACAGTAGAATGTGACACTGCGAGAATTATTCGAGGCGACATGTGTAATTTGCGCAATCTGTTGCTTGAATGGAAGAATGAAAGTTGCAGAAATATTAAAACATACAAACGGAATCTGTGTGCGTTTTTATTAATTTTTTTTTTACTTCGAATCGAGTGCGATGCGAGACTAAGTTGCTTCCATTTCGTTTGAGTCCATGTTCTCGCCGTTCCCGCGTCGTGCCGGCGCCAGCCCTGGCAACGCTTTGCGTGTTTTTTGATGCGTTGCCCCTTACAGCAGTTCCAGTGGGGCGACGCGCTGTGTCGCGGTAAGGATACATCATCCATGCCAGCCTCTCCAAACGCATAGAGGGATCCATCCCACAGAAACAGGCAGTACACTAGAGAGAACGCCGAAACGATACAACACCGCTTGTGTGCACGACCTGGCTTGGGCATGTCATGTGCACACAGTGTAACCTTGCGTGCGCATGACGTGTTGTTGCGTCTGCGTCGTGTGATCTTCCGGCTCCGAGTTGCTCCGATACCGAAGAGGGCAGGGAAGAAATTTGGCTTGCGAGTGGCAAAGGTTTCAAGCTCACCTACCAGCATCATGTTTTCGCGGCTCGTAATGAACCAATTAAAAAGTTCTTGTGGTATAAAGCTCTTCATTGGGCACGCAACAACTTCCAGTGTCTAACTAAAATTTCTTATGTGAACTGATGAAGCGCCCTTTAAGAAGTAAGTTTCAAACGAAACAAATCTGATTTTTTTTTACCTGCACTCTACATTCCCCTGACGGCACTCCATGCATGGTTTCGCAATCGTTCTCCATCTTCCTGCTTCTGCACAGAGGCACCTCCTGTTTTCTGCCCCGCCCCACCACACCCAGGTTTTCAAGGAGGTGCTTCAATTCCTTGGGAACACTGGACTGGAAAACCGGCTATAAAAGCCGCCCGCCACGTCTTCGGCCATGGACGCCACTCTCCTCTCCTCTTTCCACCTTTATTTTCCTCTCCCCATTGCACTGTATACGCTGGGACGTGCTCCCATTTAGGGTTGCAGAAATAGCGCCTTTTCCTCTCCTCCTCCTCCCCCTGCTCTAGCCGCTCGCGCCATGTCAGTGCGGTGGGGTAAAGTGGCCGGCGCGTCCCACTTCACTGCTGGGTTGCTCACCGGAAGTTTGTTGAACTAGGGAACTAGGTTGTGGCACCCCATAAAGTTCCGAAACGTCAATTTTGCCCGGTAACATGAATTACGGTCTCAAACTGTACTCGAAAGCAAAATTTGAGTTTATATAGTGTTCATATGTGGGCGCCGTTTTCGAAAATAGGCATTTATAGGCACTTATAGACATTTAGGCACAAACTCCCAAAAACAGGCATTTATAGGCACTATAAAAACACTATAAAATTGAAGGACACTTTGTACATTCCAAAGTGTGTTCGGCGAAAGCGTGTGGCCATTCCACTGACGGAAAGACGGACGGAAAGACCGACGGACGGACAGACGGACATCCGGACGGACGGACTGACGGACGGACGGACATCCGGACGGACGGACGGACAGACGGACATCCGGACGGACGGACGGACAGACGGACATCCGGACGGACGGACGGATGGACGGACGGACAGACGGACATCCGGACGGACGGACGGACGGACATCTGGACGGACGGACGGACGGACATCTGGACGGACGGACGGACGGACAGACGGACATCCGGACGGACGGACGGACAGACGGACATCCGGACGGACGGACAGACGGACATACGGACGGACGGACAGACGGACATCCGGACGGACGGACATCCGGACGGACGGACGGACAGACGGACATCCGGACGGACGGACGGACGGACGGACGGACAGACGGACATCCGGACGGACGGACAGACGGACATCCGGACGGACGGACGGACGGACAGACGGACATCCGGACGGACGGACGGACGGACAGACGGACATCCGGACGGACGGACAGACGGACATCCGGACGGACGGACAGACGGACATCCGGACGGACGGACGGACATCCGGACGGACGGACAGACGGACGGACGGACGGACAGACGGACATACGGACGGACGGACGGACAGACGGACATCCGACGGACGGACATCCGGACGGACGGACGGACGGACAGACGGACATCCGGGCGGACGGACGGACAGACGGACATCCGGGCGGACGGACGGACGGACATCCGGACGGACGGACGGACGGACAAACGGACATCCGGACGGACGGACGGACAGACGGACATCCGGACGGACGGACGGACGGACGGACATCCGGACGGACGGACATCCGGACGGACGGACGGACATCCGGACGGACGGACAGACGGACGGACAGACGGACATCCGGACGGACGGACGGACAGACGGACATCCGGACGGACGGACGGACGGACAGACGGACATCCGGACGGACGGACGGACGGACGGACAGACGGACATCCGACGGACGGACATCCGGACGGACGGACGGACGGACATCCGGACGGACAGACGGACATCCGGGCGGACGGACGGACAGATGGACATCCGGACGGACGGACGGACGGACGGACATCCGGACGGACGGACGGACACCGGACGCCGGACGGACACCGGACGGACGGACACCGGACGGACGTGAGCATGAGACATTAAAGGCTTTCGCCTTAAAAAGCCCTCCTTAACCACTAATTCGTGCTCATATATCAAAGTGGCACGATATGAACGCAAGGAACAAAATAGGCATTTGCCTAAAATCCGGTCTCTACTTATGACTAATGGATATATTATTTATTTATTTCTTGGTTTGTTTGGTTGTCTCTATGTTCGTTTGCGCAGACGGAATCCCACTTGTCCAGAGCGCCCAGCCGACCGCTTCAGCTGCCGTTTTCCGCAGAAATAGGCAAAGATCGGTTCCGTAATGATGTCTCGCATAGTTATACAGCATACTACGTACTTGTGCTATAATTAAAGCACGAACGGAAGCTCGTAGCTAACGTGAGATAGCAGCTGCAGATAACAACAGCGTCGACACCAATGCGCTCCACCGCTCGAGACAAGTGTGATTCCGTCTGTATAGCTACTGCAGGCCATCATGGGCTATAGCAAGAATTGGATTATATCACATGTCTACTGTAAACAAAAGAAACTTGGAGGATGCTTAATAATCATAGTAATTTCTGGGTTTTTACGTCCCGAAACCCCGATATGACTATGATAGGTGCCGTAGTGGAGCGCTGCGGAAATTTTGACCACCCGAAATTCTTTAGCATGCACCTGAATCCAAGTGCACGGCCTCAAGCATTTTTGCCTCCAGCGAAAATGCGGCCTCCGGGGCCGGGAATCAATCCCACGACCTGTGGCTTAGAGGACGTTTAAACTTCATCTTTAACAGTAGAACGAGACGGTGTAATCAGGTGCCCGTTGGCGCTGTCTGCATTATCCCGCCATTCATCGCTTCTCGGTGAACACCTCAACGGTGCGGAGAGTAAAGGAACGCCTGTGCGCGTAACATCAGCCGTTTGGAAATATCCTATACTCAGTGACAGCCTAAGAATAAATATAGGCTCCGCCCACGAGGCCGCATCGCCCTTATTTTCCATGCTTCCGCCGTGTTGCTACTTCACGTTGCGCAAACGATGGAACGCGATAAAGCGTTGCAAAACACTCCGAGCTGCTGCCGCTTCGGTGCACGTCAAACGCGGCACAATCACCAAATTCACCTGCATCGAATGACGACCGGCGAGGATGTTGCTGTGTACGCTGGATAACAGTTGAAGTGTTTATTGGTTCGTCCTAACCATTACGCCATAGCAAAGGGCAGCTCTAGTTGGACGCGCATAACACGCATGGATAGTGGTACACTTTACTTTTTATTGCGATAGCAATTATATGGACACTCGCGGCTGGTTTTCGCCGTCGGCGTCGGCGTCATTTGCCGTATATGTATATGTATATATATAACCGGGCCCGCCCGTCGTTCGTGAGCGTGAAAAGACGCGAGGGGGGGGGGGTCCCTCGAGCGACCTTCGATTTTACGAGCGGGGCCGCGCGCGTTATCTCCCCCTTCTCGGCGGCCGACAGCGGGCGGGGGGGGGGGGGGGCGACGTTCGATTTTACGAGCGCGGGCGCGGGCGCGCGCTTTATCTCCCCTTCTCATCTCCCCCTTCTCGGCGGCCGGGCCGGCGTACCCTTCTACGTGCTGCGCTCTCAACGCGAAGAGAATTCTCTTAAACAAGCGTTTTCTAGAGTTGCGTGAGATCGGATCCAAAAAAGAGTTAGCTGCCAGCCTCACTTCGTATAACATTACAATTTTTTGCTATCGCATTCATTGCTACACCCTTGCGGGGAAACTGTGGCTTTTTTATTCTTAGCGTGTCAACCGACTATAGAATGCCTAAATGGCCCCTAAACAAGCTCTGAGGATACCAAGAACTATTGCGTTATCTCCCAACGTCTCCCGTTCTTCCGGCACAACTCGTTACGCCAGCTGTTTGTTCACGTGATGTCAGGATGAAATAAGCTCTCTATTGGTCGATATACGAGAGATATCTGTTGTAAAGCCTGCTTCGCCATGCATTCGCGTGACTGTTCTGCTTCGTCTCGAATGACTATCGTGAGCGATAAACTGATTTCACTTGGTTTTCTCCGTGTGCGACTGCGCGTGCGGAGATAGCAGCGTGTAGCCGAATAGAGCGAAATCCTGACTGGTACAACGCTTAGTGCTGACATTCCCCGTGTTTTCTTGAAGAAATAAGTGGTGAGGAGAAGATAGCGCTTGGAATAAGGGTAGTGAAGGCACTATAGAAACTACTGTCTCGCCTTTGAACTCGGTGTTGTTTGGGGGGCCTTTAATGCAAGCACAAGAGAACACGCTTTTGGGCTAGTTCGCTTGTTACGTTCATTGAATCCGTAGCGTTGAAGACACGTCATGTACTGTTCCTCGGTCCCTGTGTTTTCAGCGTTATGGCTTCAGTGAACGTTGCGCAAGCACTCTTTCGAAGTGGCGACTGCGTCATATTTCATAATTAAAGCATTAAAGAGCTCGTGTCGCGGGAATTCCGCTGCCGGTGTAATTGGTTGTGTGCGAAAAATCGCGATCGACAAAAATTATCAAATGAGAAAAAGGAAAACCAGGGTTCGAGTGGGAATCAAATCAGCGCTAGATGGCATAGACGTGTTTTACCAAAAAGCATGCCTCTTCTCGAAACTGATTCGCGAAGAGAAAAAAAAAAAAAAGAAAACCTATAGAGGCGTCATGTCATGTGAGGAATCGCGTTAAATATGTAATATTGCAATGACAGAAGCGTCGAATAGCACCAGGCGTCACACCGTGTGAATTACGAAAAGAGTGGGATGAACATGTACAACCCGTAAACTGTTTCGCGTTAAAGATGTAGA
>JALIZH010020397.1:5000-12179 GCA_030522465.1 Rhipicephalus appendiculatus
ACATTTCAGCTTACCGCTTCTGGTGTCGGTCATACCCATGTTGCTCTTGACACCGCAACGCAACTCTAAACAACTGGCTATTGAATTGTGTTTATTCACAACAACAAGGTTGCGAGGATGACCAGGCTAAAAGCTGAATTGGGCAGCTTGAGGGGGAACCTGGCCACCTCATACACTGGGCAGCTTCACAGCGGTCAAACAAACACACGGTATACATAATGAATGAACTAACTATAACAGAAAAACAGTAAACATCCACTGTCGGAATAAATAAACAAGGTTATTGTGGAAACATTTGAAAAAAAAACCTATGGTATATAAAACGTATGCGACTGTTCAACGTACGTGTCTGCTCGTATAACATTTACAAGTATATATGTTTAGCATCATTTCGTAACGTTTCGCTCAAGAAAAAAATTACACCACAGTTACCTTCCCTCCGCATGTTTCGCATAACATCGATTACCATGGTACTTGGGATCTGCCAAATTTTCCTTTTCTCTCTTTCTTTCTTCGCCCTACTTCTCTCCCTCACATCTCTTCTTTACTTTGTGCTTCCCGCTTCCTATAAACCGGACAAATCGGCGCACGCGTTCTGGAAGCGAAGCAGAAGATGACGAAGAGGACTAAAAGAGCGCGTGCTGCTTCACTATGGTTGAGTTGAATAAACTTTATTTTGCCCAACGGTTGTGCCCAGGGCTAGGCTACCAGGGATCCACCATTCGAGGAACATCTACCGAGTTCCTCGGCGACAGCCCTGGCCCGCTGGAAGGCCGACTCCTGGTCTTGGTAGACCTCGCTGAGGAGGGCGGCTTGCCATCGCTCAGCAAGGCGCGCCACTTCAGAGGGTCCTTCAGCTTGCGTCGTCCGTAATCGTGGCCTCTCGTGCCTTGCGCATTCCCAGAGTACATGCGCCATGTCTGCCCATTCGTGCTCGCACCACGGGCAGCCAGGCGACGGGTGCAGCGCGGGACACAGGCGGTGCAGATGGTAGGGGTTGGTAAAAGTGCCCGTCTGCAGTCGCCTCAGGTCCACCGCCTGCGACCTGTCCAGGCGCACGTGGGGTGCCGGATACTTCTTGCGGTCTTTCCTATAATGTCCAAGCACCTCGTGGTATGTGGCCGGGACTTCTTCGGCATAGCAGTCGGCACACCTCTGTTCAGTGGCGTAGCCAGGGGGTGGCACACCGGGCGTGCCCCCCCCCCCCGAAATTTTTTTCGCCATGGCATACAGAGTGAAAAATGGCCATTTCAATGAGGTGCCCTCTCCGAAATAAAGGAGGTGCCCCCCCCCCCCGAAAAAATTTCTGGCTACGCCCCTGCCTCTGTTTACTTGCGTCGTCTGCCCCAACTTCGGTTGCCGCAACAACGGAGGTGGTGGTGGTGGTGGCAATAACGGCGGCGCTGGAGCCTGTGGCCATCGCCGTTCCTCCGCTGGGGTCCCTCCCAACAACGGTGGCGGCTTCTCCTGCGTCGCGGCGGGTGAGTTGCCTCGCGACGAGGTGGGCGCGCTCGTTGTGATTGGGCGGGATGGTCTTGGGTCTTCCGTTGTTGGCGTTGCTGCTGGTGCTTTTACGGCTGTTGGTGGTGATAGCGGCAATGTCCGCCATGTGCGCGGGTGATAATCTTGAATCTCGTCATTTTAGGACGAGCTAGAACAGTTTCGGTGTTGAAATTCGGTCTATCTATCCCGCAAACAGTGCGACATTTTCTTTGGGGGAGCTGTACATGCATATCAAGCAGGCATTCGGGCGTGTCTTTGCGTAAGACGCTCGTGAAGGTGGCCAAAAACCCGGTCCGAAAAATGTTGCGTGTTTTCATGGTTGATTCCTTGTTCTAGAAACATGTCGTAGCAACTTCCTTAAGGGCGAAATACACACAACATACCTTATCTTGGCTGCTTGAGCTCTTAGAGCGATTATCCGTGGATGGTTGGTGGCTCCTTTGGTTGTAAAAGCCGGTTCGGTGGAGGCGGCAGAGGCGCTGCATCATCGCCGCGGTTGAGATCGAGGTCTTGGGCAGCCTGGTGTCTTTGGCAAGAATCCCGTACTGTGGCTCTAGTCATTGTGGCCTGCGGCAATTTCGACGATCCGGGAGGGCTCTGGTGTCTTGTTCTTCGCAGCTTTGCTTAAGTTCCCGGCTTTTCGTGGGCGTCCGGAACATGAACAAACCAGCACCTCTACCAAATGTGATTTGGTCGCGATGGCAGGAAAGCGCCATGGCCACGCGACAGACAAAACTCTCTATTGGCGAACTTGTGCTCAGTAAATGAAAGATCAGAGTGCTGTACACACTGATGGCGGCGACCCCTGTCGTCGTTTGTCGGTAATCTGCTCGTCTGTGAAATGCCCCAGCTTGTATACCTGCCTTATCGAATCTTCCTTTGCGAAGTTTCCAAACATTGCGGCGTGGTCTGCCACGAGTGGTGGGAACAGTTTCATTTGAAAGTGAAGCCCGACAACATTAAAAGAAACGAGCGCGCGTGGCAGTATGTATACCACACTGTGTATATCAGGTATATTTAGATCTTCAGATATATTTAAAATATCTGCATGTTTATGATTCTATTTAAATAACTTGATCTACTTCAGTTTCGAAATGTTTCTTACCAAATTAACTTTGTGCTTTAATGCAGAGTGCAACGAAATGCAATTTCTAGCAGAACAGTGGCTTTGGTCGAAAGTTTTCAGTATTGCTGTCTTTCGATCTCTGTTCTACGTTCATTTCTTCAAAGGGCAGTGCATGATGCCAACGTTCTGTTATATGTACACAATATTAATCAAAGCCCTACCTCAATTTTTTATTGAAAAATTCTTAGATTTGACCTTAGCTAGGAAGTTTTCCTGGGACCTGCATCTGAAGAACAGAAAGAGCCAGACAAAGTTGTTTGTTATGTGCAGAGCTTAATGCAGAGGCTATGAAGTTTGATGCATCTTGCTCGCCGTTGCAGCCCCCGCCTTCGTCCTCTGTGCAACTGCCATCGTAACGTCATTGCCAATAAACTCGGGATCATCAGAACGTGAAAGATCGGCATCATTCTGTTGCACGAGTTCTTGCATTTCTTCTTCAGTCAGGTATTTCTCTGCTAATGATAGTGTGACACACAATTTAAAACAGCTGTTAACCGCAATTCAAAACACAGTTTCAGCCTAAAAATTGATAGCAGCTTGATTGGCGACCTTTCAGTGGTGCTGTCCTGCACGCTGGGTGAAATAAAACCACCAGAACCTCAAGAAAATTCTGATTAGTCAATGCGTGGATGAAGAAGTTGACCTTTGCACATCTAATCTGGTAAAGTTAATTGAAAGAATCTTACACATTCGGATAGATAATTGGTTGACTGAAAACATGATCTTGAGCCCATGCCAAATTGGCTTCAGGCGTGAATGCTCCATTTGGTGTGCCCATGTCGATTTGGAAAGTAGAATACAACTTGCTCGTTATAAGAAACATTTCGCCACTTTAGTAACCCTGGATATTACAAAAGCTTATGACAGCGTGGAACATTTTAAACTAATAAATTCACTTAAGAACGTAGGTTTACCTCAATACTTCGTCGCATGGGTACATTCCTTTTTAAACGGCAGAGAATATTATTGCTCTCAATCTGGTTTGTCTTCTTTAAGGCATAAGCAAACTAGAGGTCTCCCACAAGGGTCGGTATTGTCCCCATTACTATTTAATATTTTACTGTGCACTATTCCTACACACCAAGATGTTCAGGTGTATGTGTATGCCGATGACATCGCATTCTTTGCCACAGCGGTAGATATACATACACTGTACCAAAGTCTGCAGGCGTATATGAATACTCTAGAAACGTGGCTGGACAGCATAAATTTATCGCTAAATATCAGAAAAAGTGCAATGGTAGTCTTTCCTCTAAGCGTTCCCGTCCAAATTTCGTTGCTTTATCGGCAAAACGTTATACCGCAGGTGGAATCGGTTAGGTATTTAGGGGTCACTTATACTGAAAAACTTAATTGGAGTCCGCATATAGAAAACATGGCAGCTAAAGGAGCACGTGCGGTTGGGATGCTCCGTAGACTCAACAACAAGCGTTCAGGTTTACGTCGTGATGTTCTCATTATGATTTACTGCATGTATATTCGCCCGATATTAGAGTTCGGCTGCGTCTTGTTTTCTGGTGCACCAGCTTACAAACTTCGGCCACTGGTTCTTCTAGAACGCGAATCATTACGATTATGTCTTGGACTTCCTAAATATGTCGCAAATAATATTTTATACAAAGAAGCACGCCTGCCTTCTCTTTTAACCCGGTTTCACATCCTAACAGTACGCACATTCCTAAAGATTTATGCATCACCACTAAGGAGGTCGCAGTATATTTTTATTAATCAACCGACGTCATTTTTTAACCATCAGTGGTCAAGGTTACGTTGTCCACAAGTCATTTTCGCACAGAAATTATTGGAAACAATGCAAGTCCAGCTCCGTGAAGTATTAATCATAAGCAGATCTATACAAACAAATAGAATAGAATTTGGCGATATATTTCCCAAGAATTGCAAACATTTGCCCAGTAGATACTTGAATTGCATCTTGAAAGACCATTTGTCAAATTTAGAAACGGCCACGGTGATAGCAACTGATGCTTCAGTTTGTGAAGAAAAAGGCAGGGGTGGGAATTGCATCATCATCTCGGGATTGGTCTTTTTCAATTCGTTTACCCGACTTCACGCCTATTTATCATGCGGAATTGCTTGCAGTTGTTTTAGCTTTACGGAAATTAGCACCATCAATATCAGAAACCGTCATTCTGACAGACAGCCTGTCTGTCTGTTCCTCATTAACTGCACCAAACTTTTCAAGTTCTTTAGAATTATTTTACTCTCTTATTCCAAGACATATACGTATTATTCGATTGGTGTGGGTACCAGGGCACGAAGGAATAACCCTCAATGAATATGCGGATGCACTCGCAGTGGCATCACATGATGGTCCCAACATTTCTTTATTGCCGACGTTGGCCTTTATATCTGCGGCGAGATTTGAAAAATATGCCACATCGGATAACTTCACTAAGTCTTCTTTGTCAACATCTGAGTTTTCTCATCTCAATTATAAGTGGAAAAATCGATGGTGTTCCTCTAGAAAGGCAGAAATATCAGTAACCAGAATACGATGCCGAGTCCCCTCACTGAACTTTTACCTACACAGGTCTGGTCTTGTGCAGTCACCTTTATGCCTCCATTGCAATGAAAGTGAATCCCTGCATCATTTCTTCCTAACATGCAGGTTATTTACAAATCAAAGAAAAAGACTTCTAGAAGAACCGCTTCGAAGGATGGGTTTAAATTTATCACTTCCGGTGGTTCTTTCCTTTGGAGCTACTACACTGGGCTTTAGCCACAGGAACGTTTGCGATGCTGTATGCGATTTCCTACGTGAGACAAAACGAATTGATTGCTAAAGTTATCTAATCCCACTTCATTCTTCAACAATAATCTTTTTCTCTTCTTGAATTTTTTTTCTTTTTTTTTCTCCTGAATTAAGCTAAGAAGTTATTTCAAAAAATAATCTATCACTAAACATTTTAATAATATAAACTCATTTAATTACATAACAAGGCACCGCCCGTTTCATGGCCGATCCCCCATTGTGGGGTGCGCCAGAATAACAAGGATCAACCAACCAACCAACGCTGTTTTCAAGCCCACCGCGCGTCATGGATGCACGACGTGGAGCGCTATCTCGTAAAGCTTAAGTAAAGTATTCCTGTCCATGCGAGAAATTCAAAATGAAGGTAAAAATATATTTGCGAAGTAATTAGCTGCGCTTATTAATTGCCTCTAGTGGGGTCGCAGGGACTGATGCGGACAGCGTATATAATGGCACATTAGCAATTTTTACTTTGTAACGATGGTCCCGGAGAGGAAAGATAGCGGTTGGTTGAAGAAAAAAATCGTCATGGAGCGATGGGTGATTGTGATAAGTGAAGTGCGTGTTTTGTACAGTGCGCGAGTGGAACCAGTGCGCGGTTTGCGCGAGTGCATCGGCGCAAGAAAGAAGACGACGACGACCGAACGTGTGGATGCGCGCTTTCATGGTGTATTCGGCGAGGAAGACGAGGTACAGACGGGGCGCGTGAAGTTACGTAGGAGAAATTTCACCAATGAGCGGCCCCCACGCTGATTTGGGGGAAGCCCGGTGGAAGAACGAGAGAGACGCGGCTGAGACGTGGCGGAAGCAAGAAGGTTATCAGGGCGCGGGAGTGGCGGCTGAGTTCCCTGAGCGGGAGTGGCGGCTGAGTTCCTGAGGCAAGGCCGCTGCGGGCTCCCACCTGATCGTGTACCCGAGCGTCTTCCATCGTCTGGCGTTGGCCAGGACGTCACGTCCCCGGTTCCGCGTCCCAGCGTCGGAGGACGAACTCCGATAGGTCGCTGACCTGGTTCGCCCGACGATACCTTTCCTCCGAGCGACGATTGGACGCCCAGTCTATACCCTGACTGCATCTCGCCGCATCAACCTTCGCCGTCTACGCAAGGGTCTCTACTGAACGGTGACCGTCGCTTTTCGTTTCTCCTGAACTTACGCACTTTTAGCAGTTATAAGCCAGTTCCCTAGCTCTGTTAAGTTTGTCTCTGTTTTGCATACTTTATTCTTTTCCCTATCACTTTCTCTTCATCCCGTTTGTTTAAATATATTCAGTGTTGTTTTTTTTTATGCACAAACGTTCTCGTATCTCCTTTCTCGATGGCGGTTATGTCATCGTTGTACATTACACGAACCTACACGAGAACGCACTGATTTGCTAGCCTCGTGACAGTGATGTCACAGTTTATGAAAAAGAAGAGATAAACGAGCAAGTCTACGAATATATGAAAGTTCATGGAATTGAGCGCGATTTTTTAATGCAGTGACACCAGCAAAAGGTGAGTGTTCCAAGTAGATGAAGGGAACAGCGCGGTTTTGAAGGACTTCGATATATTATTAATTATACAGTGTCCACAAGGGTCCCAGATCACGGATGCATATTCAATGTTATATCGGATTACCATAGTGTAACCAAGTTTACGAAGGTAACTAGGCGCTTGTTTAATGTGACGTTTAAGATTGCCACGAGAACAATCAGAAGATAATAATAATAACAATAATAATAATAATAATAATAATAATTGTTGAGGTTTGTCTCAAAAGCACGATATGATTATGAGAG
>JALIZH010020398.1:0-36185 GCA_030522465.1 Rhipicephalus appendiculatus
TGAGAGCAATGAGATTAGTGACGACATCGTTTCAGCACCGAAGCTTGGGCGAGAGAAATTGAGTAAGAGATATTGGGTCTTTGCTTACAAATATCTCCACTAATAATTCATGTTTCCACACCCAATCAAAACTGCACGCATTCTTCAATACACCTATTTATTCCAGCTCCACTTTATATTCCTAGTTAGCGCAACTTTAACTAGTTAGTTAACTAGTTAATCTAGTTAACTAACTTTAACTAGTTCTAGTTAGCGCAACTATGCGACATCCGCCCACAGACGTCGTCGCCCCCCACACATCAGATACACTTCCGGACTGAGTGAAGAGGAGGCAAAAGAGTCATGTAACGGGGCGAAGGCGGAGGGAACAGCAACAACCAGCGCTGGAGATTCCGTGGGTTTTTCCTCGAAGAGCAACATTCGTGACCCATTTCAAGAATTTGTGGACTGGACAGGATTGGTGAATATTTCAAGACCATAAGTGTTCTAAAGATTGCATTTGTAGCGTGATTGGCTTGATTGTTTCCGTTGTTCTAAACATCATGTGGATTATATGGTGAACTGACTGGCCGAGTGTGCATGTATGTAGTACATGTGTCTAATGATTGTACTGCCTTAACTAAGAATATACTTTGTTTGTGTTGTCAACTCTTGGCTCTGACTCCGTCTTTGGACCACAACCGGCGTTCGCTGGCGCGCTAAAAAAGACCTACCCTCAATTGTCCGAGCCTTCGTGGTGCGCTTCCGTAGGCCGATACGTCAGTCCTTGGAATCTGCCCGGCGGTTGCCTTTCCCATTTACGGGATTAGTGACAGTTATTCTGGCGCCCACGACAGGACCTTTTTAGTGCAGAGTGGGTCCAAAGCAGGGAGGAAGAGCCTTCAGTCATTTACTGTGCCATCTAAACGCATTGTGTGTCGCAACACGTTCTCGCTAATCTGGAGAAATTATAGTTGCGCATGGTGAGAAGATGGGTCTTTCTGGGGCAGAACTACAGAAATGGGTCTCCCAAAAAGGAAAAGGAAGAAAGAGAGGCGAAGGAACGACAGTTGAAAGCAGAGCTTGAAAAAGAGAGGCTAGCAGCTGAAAGGCCAAACGAAGAGCGAGGGGCGAAAGAGTGACAGGTGAAGGAAGAAAGAGAGGAACAATTGATATTAGAGCTGGAGAAAGAGAGACTAGTGGCTGAAAGGGCCAAAAAAGAGAGAGAATCTGAGAGGGCTGAGAGAGAAAGGCAACGGCAACAAGAGATAGAACTCGAACGACTACGTTTGCAAACAGCGAATTGAAGCTCCCGTCCAGGCTGGAGTCGAGAGCGGCGAGAGGGAGGATACTACCTTCCGAATGAACCCAAGCAAGCTGCTTGCGGCATTTGACGAAAAGAAGGATGACCTTGTTGCGTACCTGCACAGGTTTGAAACGATTGCGAAAAAGCCAGAATTGGCCGTAGCATCAATGGTCAACTGCATTGAGCACTTGTTTGAGAGGCGAAGCCCTCAGTGTATACGATAGGCTGACGCCAACCGATGCGGCTAATTAGGCCAGAGTGAAAGCTGCTTTGCTGAAGCGATTCAGATTTACTGTGAAAGGCTTCAGAGCAGTGGCGTAGCCAAGGGGGGGGGGGGTTGGGGGGGGTTCAAACCCCCCCCGAAATTTTTCAGTTTTGCTTGCGTATATATGCACGCACACATACAAACGCACGCACGAACATACATTAAGTATGGTTGAACCCCCCCCCCCCCCCCCGAAAAAAATTTCTGGCTACGCTACTGCTTCAGAGACAAGTTTCCAACTGGGAAACCAGCTAATAGTGAGACGGCTACGCAGTACGCCGCGTGACTGAGCCACTATTTCGACCAGTGGATGGAACTTTCAGAGACGGCACAGGAGTACGGTGCTCTTAGAGAGCTCCTGATTAAGGAGAAGATTCTCGTCAGTTGCCCCCCGAGCCTGTCGCTGTATCTGAAAGAAGAGAAAACCAAGTCGCTCGAAGACATGCTTGAATTGGCGTATCAATTTTTGGAAGCGCAAAGCGGTACAAATCTAGCCAGAGCCAAAAAGGAAGCTCCCATGGATACGAAGAAATCGGCACCTGAAGAAAAGAAAAATTCACCACAGGATGCTGCTCGATGTTACTTGTGTAACCGACTTGGGTCATCGAGCTAACAATTGTCGGTCCAACTTGACACGTCCCAATGTAACCAAATGGTTCAAATACGGGCGAACGGGACACAAAGCTGACGCCTGTCGCAGCGGGGGGTAAAGACGTTCCCCAAGTATCCTGTGTGTATGCGCCACCAATAAGCCAAGAAGACATCAGCGACGGCTTTGTGCAGCTCAAAAGCGGGAAGAAAATTCCGGTCGTCAATGCCGTCATGGCTCCCCACTCGGAATCCTTGGTTAAAGGGACACCTGTGCTTGCCGGAAGAATGGCGGGAAAACGTATTAACGTGTTGAGAGACGCCGGAAGCAGCACAGTTATAGTGCGAAATGACTTAGTCCGTGACAGCGAACTCCCGGGTGAAACCAGCATGGTTTACTTGGTCGATGGTTTGGTCCGGATGCTTCCTGAAGCCAAGGTTGAGGTCAAGACACCGTCCTATGCAGTGGCAGTGTTACTGATTTATGCATGGACAGTCTATTGTACGACCTAATCTTGGGAATACCGAGGCAGCTGTCACCCAAGCGCAAGCCAAAGCTCAGCCGAGGCCATTTCAGCCTCTTGCCGCTCCCCATTCCGAGGAGGACCCGGCCCAGAACTACGCTGTGGAACAAAGGTAAGACGAGACCTTAAAGCTATGCTTTGCGCAAATTGGCGAAAATTTCAAATGGCGAAATAGTAATTGTGCGGAACAGCAAGGTGACCTACTCTACAGGTACTACACGGAGAAAAACGGACGACGGATACGGCAACTGGTGGTACCGAAGAACCGCCGAGGAACTGCGATCAAGCTAGCACACGATGGAATTATAGCTGGACGTCTGGGAGCCGAGAAAACCAAAGACCGAATTCAAGATGAATTTTTCTGGCCCGGAGTCACAGCTGACGTGAAACGATTTGTGGCATCTTGCGACATTTTCCAGCGAACTGTGCCGAAAGGAAGGGTGCCACGCATGTCTCTTGGTAAGTCTCCTGTCATCGACACTCCCTTCAGGCTAGTGGCCGTTGATATAGTAGTAGGCCCGATCCAACCACCATCCGGACGAGGGAACCGCTATGTCCTAGCACTCATCGAATGGATTGCGCCACGTGCTATCCCGGACGCCGTTGCACTCCCGACCATAGAGACGGAGCGAGTCGCAGAGGATCTTGTCGAAATGTTCTCCCGTTTCGGCGTACCGTGAGAAATTCTGAGTGATAGAGGCACCAACTTTACGTCGGAGCTAATGAAGGAAGTGGCACGCCTTCCATCAGTGCGCCTACTCCATACCACCCCCTACCACCCGGTGGCCAAAGGCATGGTAGAAAAGATTAACGGCACCCTAAAAATGATGATAAAGCGAATGTGAGCGGAAAAACCGAAAAACTGGGATCGATTTCTTGGTCCGTTGCTATTTGAGTACAGGGAGTCTCCGTAGGCGAGGCGAGGCTTTTCGCCGTTTGAGCTACTGTAAGGCCGGTATGTCCGAGGGCCTCTGGCGATATCAAAGGAAGTCTGGACGAATCAGGAGCTGGACGACGATTTGAAGATAACCTATCAATACGTACTGGATCTCCGAAATCGCTTGGAAGAAACGTGTCGCGTAGCTCACGAAGAACTCCGAAAGGCGGGAGCACGCTACGCTAAGAACTACAATCGTAAATCCAAGGATCGCACATTCAAACCAGGTGATAAGGTCCTCATCTTGCTCCCGACTGACAACAACAAGATCTTGCTACACTAGAAGGGACCATTCGAATCCCAAGCGACAGTTGGGCACTTCGATTACGCCGTAAATACACCAAGCTGACCCAGGATTTTCCACGCCAACCTACTGAAAAAATACGCGGAGCATGGAGCGAAGCAAGACCCGCCCAAAGCAATGCTAAGCCATTGTAGGGGTTATCGACAGGGGCGAAGAACAAGAGATTACCGTCCCGGAATTTAAACAGAAGGGGTCGAAGACGTGCAAGTCTCCGCCAAATTGACTGCCCAACAAAAGGAGGAGTTGGAGGAAACCATGTAAACGTACTCCAAAATATTTTCCAACTTTCCGTGCAAGACAGACTGCGTAGAGTGCCGCCTAGAACTAACGACGGATTCCCCAGTTCACGTCAAGCAGTACCCGTTACCGTTGGCTACATCCGAATGTTGTACCTCGGCTTCGATGACATCGAAGCCGAGGTACAACAAATGAAAGCTCTCGACATAATCGAGGTCTCATAGTCACCAAATCATTCCCCAGTGTTACTCGTGTGCCTGTGCGGAGTTGCTCCCACACCTCTTCGTCTCACTGGTCTTCAGATGCGCCTAGCTTCAAAACAACCCCAAAGTTTCGCTTCACACCGGTAGAATACCCGGCGTCGAGCACTTCTACGACAATGTGCTCATAACAAGCGCGACCTGGGAGGAACACTACACGTCCCTGCGGCAGCTCTTGGCTCAAAGTGAAGCAGCAGGATTGACAGTGAGACCTAGCAAGTGCGAATTCGGAGCGGACTAGATTGATTTCCTCGGCCACAGCATTGGGCAGAACCAGCTTGCGGCACTCGGAAAAACTCTCAGCAAAATACAAACCGCACCCGCACCGAAGACGAAGCGGCAGGTAAGCGCTTTTCTTTGAGCAGTTACTACCGGGAATTCATTCCAAATTACGCCGAGATCAGCGCCCCTTTCACAAAGCTGACCAGGAAGGGCGAAATCAACCTTGTCAAGTGGACTACGACACATGAGGAAGCGTTTACGAAGCTCAAGCAATGTATTTCGAGCTCCCCAGTGCTTCGCCTACCCGACCTATCGAAGGAACTCGTGCTTCGCACCGACGCTTCTGACACCAGCCTCGGCGCTGTACTCATGCAACCGTACGAGGGAACTCTCCACCCGACAGGTAACGCCAGCCGCAAATTACTTCCTCTAGAGGCCTCTTAAAGCACCATAGAAAGGGAATGCCTCGCTTTGGTTCGGGGGGATACAGAAATTCAACATGTATCTGTACGGCGTGATTTTCTTGGTCCAGACAGACAGCCACTCCGTTACATAAAACAGGCAGAGCAACTTAAGGTGGAGTTTGCTTCTCCAGGAGAATCAGTTCAGAGTCGAACATATAAAGGGAAGCGAGAACGTTGGTGCCGATTACCTTAGCCGAATTTGAATGTGTTCGAAAGTGTTGTGTTTGAATGTGTTTGTATTATTATATCCTGTGTCAAATGTGTACGGCTAATGAGCCCAAGTGTGTTCGCGAGACATTGTCTTATTTCTGTATAGTACTTTTAAGTACGGAGCTCTGTTGTTCACTTTGTTTTGTATAAGATGTGTGATTCAGTATTTTAGTTTACACGCCTGTGTTTTATCATGTGCTGTGAAGATAAATTGCACCATGAATTGTATTGTGAGGTCTATCGTAAATGGGGACGCGCAATGTGTGATAGACTGAATTATGCACTCATGTATGTGGGACATTTTCGTTCTGTGTGCGCGCTAACTTGTGTGCCTTGAATATTATGTGATAATATTTTTAATGTAAGGGGCAGTGCCACAAACGAGAGTTGGAACTATCCTCAAACGCGCGTCAAAACACACGGCGCCAGCCGATCACGCGCCGTGATTCAAGGCGCCAGCAATGGTCGCTTCTCGGATGCGTACACCACTTCACCTCCTCCACAAACAACGCGCGCCGTGAAAGCGAACACCAGGCAACATCTAGAGAATTCGAGAGGCCAACGCGGCTGCCACCGGGGCGCGTCCAGCTCCGCAGTAGAAGCTGCTAGAAGGCAAGAAATATAGCGCTGAATGAACGGGGACACAAGAAGAAGACACACAACACAGGCGCTAACTGACAACTATGGGCACTACAACTGCCGCTGCTACGTACAGGCGTCGTCAAAAATGGGACCAATCCAAAGCCAAAAGTTCACGTGCCTGAGCAAATCACCGTGCCTCCCGACATCCTCCGCACTTTGAGCCTCGGGCCCAAGTTTGCAGTAGAACCAAAGACTTCTGCTCCAGAACTTCTCGCCATGGTTCGACAAGTTTCGCGCCATGTACCAGAACAGGAGCAACCCCACTCCATTTCGGAAGGCGTCGATGCCGTTTCGCGCTACAGACCAGCTGGATCCAAAGTACCAGTCAAGAGAGTTCAGGCCTTCCTCAAGGAACACTCCTTGGTCGTCCTTCCCGCTGATAAGGAAGGAGGCTTCGCCATTCTGACCCTCGGACTGTTTGGATCTAAAGCTCACGCTGCCGTAAGCTCTGTTTTCTCCTCTCGCGAGGACGTCCGCATTTCTGAAGTTATAACGGAAGCTAAAAAACTGTGCAAAGACCTAAATCTTCCTCTCGTTGTCAGTTAGCGCCTGTGTTGTGTGTCTTCTTCTTGTGTCCCCGTTCATTCAGCGCTATATTTCTCGTCTTCAGAATGTACCAACAAGCCCAAATTTCAACAGTGCTGCTAGAAGGATATAGCCGGTTCCCAGGCTTTCGCTGTGCTGTGCACACGTGAGTCGTGTGGAATATTCACGAACTCGAGCACGGCCTGATATAAGCGGGCGGCGACGGAGAGTGAGGCAGTCAATGAAGAAGCGGCAAAAGAGTCATCTAACGGGCCGACGGCGGAGGAATCAACAAAAACCAGCCCTGGAGATTCCGTTTGTGTTTCCTCGAAGAGAAATATTCGGGACACATTTCAAGAATTTGTGGACTGGATATGATTGGTGAATATTTTAGGACCATAAGTGTTCTAAAGATTTTGTAATGTATGAGATTCCATTTGTAGCGCGATTGGTTTAATTGTTCCAGTTGTCGTAAACATCATCTGAGTTACATAGTGAACTGACTGGCCGAGTGTGCATGTATGTATGTACGTGTGTCTGTAATGATTGTATTGCCTTAACTAAGAATATACTTTGTGTTGTCGACTCTTGGCTCTGACTCGGTCTTTGGACCACAACCGGCGTTCGCTGGCGCACTAAAAGGACATATACCCTCAATTGTCCGAGCTTTCGTGGTGAGTTTCGGATGGCCGATACGTCAGCCCTTGGAGTCTGCCCGGCGATTGCCTTCCCATGTACGGGAATACTGACAGTATGTCTTACCTTTAATGATAAATTTTCAGTTGATTAAAATTCGCGAAGCTGGATTAGACACCATGGATGCTCTTGAGCTGTGCACCACTTGAATTCACCACATGAAGTCTTTAGCCGAGACTTCCCGGTCCGCGCAGTCGCTCTTTACCACAAGCACTTCCAGAGGCCTTCCCCGTGGAACAACCTAATAGAGAGAAATAATTTATTAGAAGACATGTAGCTAAGTAGACCTGAGTGAGTCATATGGTCGGCTAAAGTGCGGACGCCGTATGAGTAGACGCAGCCTGCGTGGGCGATGAAGCGGTCGCTACCGTGGTGGATCACTATCTGTCCCCCCATAGGTACGCACACACTTCCTCCGGACACCTCCCCCGAAGCTAGCTGCAGAGGAAGCTGCCATTGCCTTAGCAATCGTAAACACAGAAACACGGTATGTCTTAATTCTCAGATTCAAAAACCGCAATTATAAATTTTGCAGGAGGCCGAGTTCGCGTCCCTGCTTTTATTTATTTATTTATTTATTTATTTATTTATTTATTTATTTATTTATTTATTTATTAGCAGTTAGCAGAATACAGAGCTCATTGCAGGGGCAAGAGCTAAGGCTAGGAAGCAAAACAAGAAAGAGGAAAGGCACGGATGTTAACCAGTTTGGCATAACCGGTATGCTACCCTGCACAGGGGGCTAAGGCAAACAGCCTGAAAAAGACCCCTGTCCCTCCGCAGTTCGTGACAGTGCATAATCTTCGACATGAGCACAGCTAAAATAAAAAAAAAATGGTTCAATACATAATTTCAGAGAAATGGACAACAAGCAACTTGCAAGTGTACATATCAAATTCACACAGAGACAAAAGAAGTTTACATAAAACATTTGAAGAATTAGAGGTCGCTCTCGTAGAAGTACACACCCACACGAAATTGACAAAACAATTCAAAAACTCAGAAACACAAAATGCATGCGGATGCATGCATTTTGACTACATTCATGTAGTCAAAATACAAATTTAAGAACGATTTAAGCATTGGTCGATGCATGAAACTCCACTAATTAAGTTTGATAATGTCTACCGGTGGTTAGTAATAATCTTTGTTTTTTAAATGCCGCAATGCTAGCTTTAAAGTTCAATTTGCATACTGGACACGCCCGGTGCACCCACACCCCGTCATGTGGAGTTGATTTGGGTGCCCGCGCAATCCGGGAATCCTGGAAACGAGGCCGCCAACCTCTTAGCCCGAGGTTCTTTAAACCGGGCACGAGCGGCCTCCGATTCCGGATTCACGAAGGAGCGCGCGCACACGAGCTGACTCAGGCCTATGGGGCAGCGCGTCAGTTCGATCCTCCACCGCACAAGTCCCTCAGCAACTGACAGGCAACGATCTGGCGCCAGCTACAGACTCACACTCCTCCCTCTCCTCTCATTCTATCGCACTGTCACCCCTTTTTCTTCACCTCAGCCTGTACTCTCCGCACTGAACCTTATGTTTCTGCTATCCGCATCCTTTCTCACTGCCCGGCGTATCCTCCCCCCGCGGGCCCATAGCACCTAAAGACCTGGGAGGACTCGGAGACCCTACTGCTACACTGTACTACTGCGCTCAGAGGACCCGGTTGAGCAGACAATGGCTGCCGCCCGGGCTGCCAGTGTCATGGACCACCACCATATGAACGCTTGAGCGCAGCGGGGTCGTGAGGGGGGCCCGGGAGCCTGCGTGGTCCAAACTCCTCTGTTTAGTAAAGTTTTAGATGTGAAGCATCTTATGGCGAAGCTTAATCCGGTGGTGGTGGTGGTGGTGGTGGTGGTGTGCCGCGTGCCCACCCTTACTGCGCATGCGCAAACAGTTAAAGAAAAAATAAAAATAAAAAACCTCCTCTCCCCCTCTCTCCTCTAGGCATCCCTCCCCACGGCAACCACACCCTCACTGCGCATGCGCCTCCCTTCCTCTCTCCCCTCTTACACTCCCCCCCTCTCTCCATCCCTGCCCGCGGCGTCTAACTCCCCCCTGCGCATGCGCGTCCCCCCCTATCTCTCCTCTCCTACGCTCCCCCCCTCTCTCTACGCATCCCTGCCCACGGCGTTCACACTCCCACTGCGCATGCGTGTCACCCCCCTCTCTCTCCTCTCCTCCGCTTCCCCCCTCTCTCGCCTCGCGACGCCGACGCAGGCAGCGTCTGCTAGCGAGTTTCTTGGTTGAAAAAACCGACTGCTCGCGCTGCACAACCGTTCACTGGCCATCCCGTATATATGGCAATGGATCTTGACCTCCAAGGTGGTGCCGGTGGAAGATTTCTCCTGTGCGTTGTTGAACAATAAAAATTCGCAGCGTGCGCGTTAACTAAAAGCGGAGTGCGGGTCTCTGTGTCCAGTCGGAGTCTTCTGTCTCTCATTGCCCATTAGCAGCGATTGGCATGTTCCAGTAGGAAACACTGCTCCATCACTGCCTGCTTTGCGCCTCCCCAGTTTTCTCTCCTGCGCAACGCTGCGATGAGCGCCAGCGTCAACGCCGCCGCCAGTGTAAGCGTTAGCGCCCGCTGCTTCACATCTACACATGGTTCCCTTTAGCGGGAGATGGTGTAATTTTTTTTCCCCTCCTCCACCTCCTCAGAGTGAAAGAAAAAAACACGGTCTTGAGGGAAGGTAAGTGTAAGCACTTGGACATTACGATGAAGCAATTCCAAACTATTTTATTGTGAGTAGAGTTGAGACTCAAACTTTCTAGCAAGAGAATTTAAAGCAGCAGAGAGAGAAAAATGTAAAATTTATTCTACCAACCGAATCACAGCAGCTCGGCAAAAGCAAAAAAAAAGAAAAAGATCAACAACTTACAGAGGAGATCAAACACAGCAACTTGCATTTTCCAAGGCGATGGTCAGTTTGATAGCTTGAGAAGGAGAATTGAACGGCTCAACGAAAATGGAAGCTTAGTCATGAATAGTCAAATGGGTTTCCTTCGTCCCAAGCTCACACAAATGAGTGGACGGCATAATTTTGTGAACTGGAAAAAAAAAAAAAAAAAAAAAACCTCCAGCTTATGAATTTCTGCAGAGATAAGGAAGACAAAATTTCGTATTCCTCTGTCTCAAATACCGAACTAATACCTTTATAAGCCTGAGGGACCCCGAACTTGTTAAAAAAAAACTGTTGGAAAATAAAGATTTCAGCTGATTTCATTTGATTTGATAAGGCGTGACAGCCAACGTTAATGTTTCACTTAGCATTCAAGTTTCGCACCACATAGGCTTAGGCCACACACACACACACACACACACACACACACACACACACACGCACACACACACACACACACACGCACACACACACACACACACACGCACACACACACACACAACACGCGACTATACATGCGGATTGGCTTCTTTTCAGCTTGATTAATGATAATAAATAAGCATTTCCAATCACAATTGCTCTGCTCATGGGAAACTCGCACTTTGATCACATGCATGCCAACTAGAAGCAATAGCTATAGCACTAAAGTTTCGTTTCGAAATCAAGTTTCGCTCCACATAGGCGTGGAGCGAAGCACACCACTACACATACAGCTCAACACACACAAAAAAAAATCACAGCATATCCGCGGAGTGAATGATGATGAGTGGGCGAAGCTCCGGAGGTACATCATCAAAGACGTGATGGTGGTTGGTTGCATGTGGTCAAACGATATGCATGTGAGACCGTGGTCAAACGATGTGCATGTGAGACCATATCGCGATGCCATGTGTTGTATGGCATCGCGATCGTCATCGTCATCACGGCACACCACATGGAATGTGGTGTGCCGTGATGGCAGCGTCATCATCATCACGCAGGTGGCTACTACAAACATGGGACGCACGACCCACGGCATAAGGAGCTTCGCCCCTAAAAAAGGCGTCCAAAACAATATCTTTCAGAATAATGCTTACTTTCAGGAGCAGAATGCCGACAGCGTTTCCAGACAGTTTGATTCACTGTGGTGGTGCACGCTCTCGGCGCGTCGCTCGCAGATGCGCCCGCCGGAGCTCCGGCATTCCTCTCCCCTCGAGAAGCGCGAAAGAAAAGGTATCAGGTGAGATTCGGTGATGTGGAGCAGCCACGATGCCCATCGCGGACGCGAGAAGAAAAATGAAAGTTCAGTTACTGTTCTGGGGCTCACAGCTCTCCGACGGTTGCATATTATTCTTTGCCTGCGCTGGCATCCCAGAACTATTCCTTCCTTCACGGCATCATCCGCTCGGGACTGTACCATAGGGTACGCATTTGGGCTGTTTGGTTCATGATTTCCAGTAGAAAACAGCGTTACAAACTGGACGAAGAAAGGACACAAACCACGGCGCTGACCAACAACCAAATGTGTTTTTATTCTACCAGTCCGCATATATATGCTCCACCACAATCTCAAGAAAAACAGAAAAGCAAAAAAAAGGAAAAAAACGATGATCAGCCTGCGCCGAGGCAATAAAAATACTCAATTGGGACAGAAATGTTATTTCCTTCGGGAGGAGGGAAATCGACGGTAGGCTAACACATGCCTCGCCGCCATTATAGATGTGATAAGCTTGAGAAATGAGACGCGCGCGTTCATCATAGTAGTTTGACAGGAAAATCGAATCTTTAAAAGATGGCTCGCAACCGCCAATCATTACAATGAAGAGACAGTTGACTATCTCTAGCTTGTTTACGGACCTTGTTCGCGTGCTCGCGCATGCGGTCATTAGCGCACCGGCCCGCTTGACCAACATAGTAATGCCCGCAAGATAGAGGAATCTTATACACCACAGCATCGCAACATTCAACAAACTTTTGCCGGTGCTTCTTACTACATCTTTCCGTCTTGGTCTCTCGATTTACTTGCTGACACAAGCTACCAAGTTTATTTCTGGCAGAAAACAACAACCTGACGCCTGCCCTGCTGACCACTTTAAGATTATGTGCCACCTTGTGCACATAAGGTATGACCGCTACTGATTTCTGCGGGTGTGTCGCCGATTAAACAGCTGTTGAGCACTTGTTCTTAAAGCCAGGTTTTAAAGCCAGCTTGCAGGTTTCCCAAAAACGCTTTTGACCAGCATCGCAGAAAGCCTCTGGCTTTAATAACAGCCGCAGTTCCTGCAGTGTATGGCAAGGTGGCCTGCATCTTTCTTGGAGCAGTGATAATTGTGCTCCGTGAGCCTCGTGTTGAGGCATCTGCCCGTTTGACCTACGTACACCTTATTGCACGTCAGCGGTATCGAATAGACGACACACTCAGTGGAGGTGACGTAAGGGTTCCTGTGCTTTATCGAGCATGCTTCCCTCCGTTTGCTCTGCGAATTGGCTTTTTTTGCAAAGGGCTGGCAGCTGCGCAGGCGCAGAAAACACCACATCCAACCCAACCTTTCGGCCAAGCTTGCGTAGGTTGTGCGACACAGTGTGGACATAGGGAACTTACAAGAACGTTTTTTGGGCGGAAGCGAGCGTCGTTGCCGCCAGTGGCTGCGGCGGAGCCACTCCTGGAGCCTTTAAGCAGCGTTTCCAAGGTCTATTCAAATAGGTCGCGAAACTTCGGGCGAAAAGCAGTTCAGAAGATATTGCCAGCGACATCAGCATGGGGAGTTATGGGAGCTGCGATTACAGTGCGACTATGTTTGGAGGGAACAAACACTAATAGCGAGAAATGAAGTTTTATTCAAAGACGAAGCAATCGTTATGTTTTACAAATGACATTTATTTGCCCAACAATATTATGTAGGTGCAATCAGCAAATAATTTATGCCAGTGTTTTATTGTTACGAAAAATCTTTTTCTTAGCGCCCTATGCGCACGCCATTTATTACTCAGTGCAGCACTTGCGCTGCATGGAAACGCGCGCTCGTAAAATCCGTCTGTGATGACACACCCCCTCACGTGTTTTAGTGTTCCGCATTTGCTTGCGTTCTCTGAATTATTTTGGTGAATATTGAAGTTGTGCTGTGAGCGAAGTTGTGACGTGCGTTGCATCGTTGGTGAACGTCGTAAGTACAGTGTCCAACCGGCAGCGTTACGATACGGATAACATTTAACGTCGAGTGCTTGCCTCGGTACCTGCGGAAACGATGTGCTGTGCAAAGATGCAGTAGCAACACACGTATGCCTGGCGACCCATGTCTTCTAGATTAGAAACAAGGGCAACGGTTAGGAGGACTGTGCTCACTGGACTTTCATGCATCAGTATTCCTGCGGCCCGGTTTTCTTCTTGAACACGCAGTGCCTACGGTTATTCGTGTTATCGGTGAGCAGATCGCTAAGTTATCTATTGCGCTACAACTCGCATACCTGCATTCGCATACGTAACGGTAATTTATCGGAGCATGAGGCAAAACCAAGCGCATGTAGTGTCCGCACACTTTTTGTGCTTATTCACTTTGTGCTCATTGTGTGCAGTGTAATATAATTGGGTTATGGTGACCATTGAATAAAACTGAAGTGTCATAATTTTGGCGGGACTCAGCGTCATTTCTTCTTGTAAGAACTGAATAACACAAGCAATGTGAACACTAAAGAACCTACGTATGTGCGAAGTAAATAAGCAACGCTGCAGATATGAAAGGTACACTGCTGCTATCTGTGGAAGATGCCGCGAACGCCGAATAAAAGGAAAAATTGTAGCGCAAAGCAAGACACGGTCAGAGAAAGAGTACGGGACTGGCGCTCTTTGTCTGTCCGTGTCTTGCTTTGCGCTACAATTTTTCCTTCAGAAGTCATGAACCAACTAGCCCAAGAAAACGTTTTGCTTAGCCGAATAAAAGTTCTAAGAATAAGTTTCCTAGTGAAACCGAGGCGAATTGAATGGTACACTTAAACATCACTATGTAGTCATGAATCGATATTAGCTTATCTGGCGTTGACTTGAAGCGCAATCGTGAAGGACTCGCCGGCGATCGCCTTAGCGCGAGTCCTTAGCAATCAGGGGCCTACGAAAACCAATTTGCGATCAAATTTCGCGCTAGTGCCAACAAAATGACGTCACATGTTCACCAGCTATTGCGTCACATCCGCTTTATTTTTTGTTCCGCCGGAAGTGTTCCCTCCTCACACAGATGGCGCTAAGCCCCATGAGCAGCTGATAAGACGCCATTTTCTGAACGTATGGGCGTCTATGGAAGGTTCGCTACCAGTTACATTTACCTTGGCGTTTCCGCCACTGACGCCAGAAGGGCCATCGGGTACGACTCACCCATGTTGGGCAACACGAGGGTGGTGTGTAAAGACTAAAGAAAAAGGCAAAATCGCACGTGAAATTTTAGAAGCGGCAGAAATTTTCGAAAGAAGGGAAGACTGCATTAGCTGCCCATCGGTCGCTCTATCGTCAAAATGGAGGAAGTTTTTAGGTTTTAACACGTGATGCGGTCTGGTTTTTTTTATGTTGGTTTTTGGTTGTTCCTATCTTGAATCCTTCCGCTCTTGCATTGTGATTTGATTGCGGCTTCTGGGGTTGTTGCTCTTGAGATTGTCTTGGGTTTTGCTCTTACCAATATGCTATGCGCACGCGCAAAAAGACGCTATTTAAGCAAAAGTGGTCGTCAATAAAGATTAGTTGAAGTTCAGCGCTTGTGTCGTCCTTTTGTGTTTCGTGTATGTGTCTTCACCCGGTGCGCGCTGCCGTTTTATCGTAGCTATGAATGAAATGCGCGTTAATCGGTGTGACTCTGAATAGAATGTGCGGGAAATGTTGCCATGTTGTTGCGAACTCTCTTCATGCCTTCATCAGTCTCGTTTGATGTCTCGGGTGTGTTGGCTAGGTCCAGAGCTGTAAACATACACGTATGCGCTGAGTGACTTCGTGCAAGACGCCATTTACTTGAACACTACGTGACTGTTGAGTTTTTGCGCTAGCTTTGCAGCCTACTGAATGTGTTGTCCTCGTTCAGGTTCCCTTCATAGTGTTCGATTGCGTCCTTCGAGTGATCGCTGAAGCATACCTTGCTTGCGCACCCAACACGCTGTTCAGCTGATATACGAGGGTTGTCCATAAAATAAGGTTCCCAATGATTTTTCACAATGAAAGACATGTTTATTGGCATTGAATAATACCTTTTTGGAAAGGTTAGACCCTCTCCTATTTGTCTACATAATCGTCGTTGAGATCAATACATTTTTACATGTGGTGTACACTATTCTTTATGCTTGGGTCATAGAACGCTCCCGCCGCGTGGCGAACGGAGCTTAAAACCTCTTTTTGCAGCTGTTCTCCGTTTCTGAAATGCGTCCCACCCAGGCGTTTCTTCAATTCTGGGAAATGATGATAGTCATTTGGATATACGTTATGACTGTAAAGACGGGTGTGTCACAGTATCTCGTCCAAATTTGTTGATGAGATCATTTGTTACACGGCCGATATGTGGATGAGCGTCGGCGTGATGAAAATGCACTCTCTTCGTGAGCCTATAGCTCTCCTCTTGATTTGAATTGCGCAGAGAAAGTTCTTTAACGTCTCGTCCCTCATTGATTGTGGTACCGTCAAGCACGGATTCGCACACTAACCCCTCCTCTCGCAAAAGACATTCGTCATCCGTTTGCCACCAGACAGTTTTGTTTGAACTTCTGCGGCTTCGGTGACTCTGGATGTTTCCACCAACGGGATGAGTGTTGTTTCGTTTCCGGCGTCGCGTAGTCACAACACATGCATTTTGGCACGTGTTGTACGCTCATACACTTTTTTTCGTAAACTTCACATACTTGAGAATGAATGTTGAGCGGCTCCATGTGCTCTTGCGCAAAAAAAAAAAAAAAAAAAAAAAAAAAAAAAAAAAAAAAAAAAAAAAGAACCCGAGTCACAGCGCATAATCCGCACCTGGCGGGAGAAGCGAGTGGGAGCTCCATCCCTAACGGCTGTGAAGCCAAGACTGCGTGTCGCAGACAGGTCGTTGGGGCAGGGACAGTGAGAGGCAGAACAGAGCTACACGCCAGTAGAGGATTTTAGTCTGTCCGGCACACCGCTATACGCACAACAGTTTGCGGATACCGGTTTACCGGGAGTGAACTGCGCATGCGCGTGCCTTACGGGCGTTTACCGGAAACGCCCAAACCGCCCAAACGCCCGACATGCAATCCGGTTACTCCCAAGGTTGCCGTTACCGGCTACCCCATGAGCCCAGTCAAGGCGAGCCAAACAAAAACGTAAAAAAAAAATGGCTACTTCGAGGTCAGCTCCCTCCGACTCCCTCCACTGCAAAGATCGCAGCAGCAGTTGATCGTGAAACACGCTGTACGGCATCACTGATGTAGAAAAGCACAACAGCAAATCACCAACACTTGAATGGGATCGATTGATAGCGCCAGGTGAGACCACAAAGGAACACACTAGGCATGCCAACACACTAAAAGTAGGCCTGAAGCTTGTGTTGGCAACGCTTGATGCGCGTGATGCCTATATTTTCTTTATAATTTTTTTTGTTTAAATGATAACACAAGTATAAAAAAACCAACATTTGTGAGAAAAACAAAAATCTCTTGGCACTGCCTGCATTTTTTTTTGTTTGTTTTAGGCAGTAAAGACGAGGATTTTCTACACTCTAAAAACTGAAACTCCAGCAGCAAGAGTAAAGAAGCTTTGTTACTCTCTCTGCAGAGAGAGTAAGAAATTATACTCTCTCTACAGAGAGTCAATTTACTCTCTCTGGTCAGAAGGAGTGAAAGGGGGCTTTCACTCCTTCTGGGAAAAGAGAGTAAAGTGCCTGTTTTACTCCGGCAAACCGCAAGAGAGTTCAATGCCTGTTTTACTCCTTTACCATACGACAGCTTGTTTCACAGCTTGTTTTACTCGTCCCATTCTCCCCATTGGAGAAGCTGCAAAGATAAGTCCGCGCAGTCTTGTGTCTCGGACTGTCGCTCAGTCGAGAGAGAAAACATTTTATTTTAAAATAATGGCTGCGGCATAGCTCGGCTAGGTCCGGTTACGAAACACCAGGCCCCTAAACCACCGGCAGACGCTCGCGTGCTCCTTTGCTAGCAAATGCGCGCGCTCCTTGCGTTTTGACCTGGGACGCTGAGGAAGGCCATTCGGACAGACAAGCCGACGAACGCGTCCACTGTAACTTCGTGCGCATCTGCAACGCCACTAATAATTTCGCGCGGCTTGTCACGGGGTATCCGTTCTTCGCTTCAAGGCCACGCGCTGATGCACAGCGTAATTCACTCAAAAATTATAAACTAAATAACCTGATTTTATGATAATAATATTTTATTCATTCAATCAATCCTGCGGGAGGGATCGTCCTGGGTCCTGGCGACACGGGCCCGTTGAACGCCTGGAGGCTCTCGAGAAGCCCGTCGCATGCTGAGGGCATCACCCCACATTTTAGTGCGGAAGGGACGCAAGATGACAGGGAGGGGAGGCAACAATTTTTCGGCGCACTCTACCGTGACGTGGAAAGCCGTTGTGGATCTGCCGCAGGCCGGGCTAGAATTCACGTAGCGGTCTGGGTTCTCGATGAACGGACGACGAAACATATGCCTCCTCAACGTGTCGTGTCGAAAACCGCTGACATGCCCAAAGAATCCGGGATCGTAAATGCACGCGATTATGTTCACTCGTACTGAAACACTCCCAGCGCTCCCAAACATCACACCTGCGTTTTCACGACCACTTGTGCTCGGCAAGCTTTGCTGACACTTGTATTTGCGAGCGCAAGGCGAACGCCAGTAGTGTTTCGGTGACCACATCCCGGCTTGGTAAACATGCAGTCCCATCAGGGCCGTAACTAGAGGGGGGGCTGAGGGGGGTTCTGACACCCCCCCGAAATTTTTTTAATGCTTTAACTTTTCGGGTGATACTCAAGTATTTGCACGCCTTCACATCGACCACCAGTTGTCAAAGTTAGCCGTTCTACACAATAACACCCCCCGAAAAAAATTCCTGGGTACGGCCCTGAGTCCCATAATCTGCTACCTAGCTCTGCTCGTACTTTAAGCGAGTTATCACAAGCATTTGTGCCCGCGGCAGTTCTGCACCGTTCTGTGCAAGCACAGGGGTGTGCTTGTCAGGGGCCGAGCGCCAGTAGTCGAAACAACACGCACATCTCACTCATATGTGCACCCCTCCGTAACACGCAAGAAATAAAATGCTCATTTTTAATCAGTTAATCGTTGGGGTTTACCGTCCCAAATTGCAAAGTGCAAACGCGCCTCTGGCTCCTATATTTAATTGCATCTAGCACGAACTTTCGCTCACGGTAGAAGCTGCTTTTTTCGCTCAAAACCAAACATGCCAACGCCGCCGAAACCAAGCTGTCGCGATACGGAAGAAAAAAAAAAAAAAAAAAAAGACGCGACTTGCATCAAGCGGCTGCGAAACAGCGAGAGAGAAACGCCAGAATCACGATAACAGAACCGTACGACGCATGCGCGCGCGAGGAAAGAAAAAAAGAAACGGCGAAACAGGGAGAGGAGAAACGTGCGCGCGCCCAAAGCAGCTGAAAGCGCTGAAACCTTGAAACCCTGCCGTCGCCCGTCGTTGTCTTCGCCATTTTGACGCGTTGTTCAGTTGTTTAAGTTCGGTGATTGCTCAGCTGCGTCGGCGGAGTGTGTACGTGTGTGCGCGACTGTGATCTCGACGCTGGACGTGAACCGCATTTAGCGACGGCAGTGCAACATCCCGTGCTGTGTGCGCGTTGGTTTTGTGATTGTCTGCAGACTGAACTGCGTGACTGAGTGCCCGGCCAACACATGGTTCGGCACACTCGGGAATATGAACGGTAAGTGGTGCTTCTGTCCTATCGTCGTTCAGATGTGTAATAGTGCATGCTGTGTCGCCTGTAAAGTACAATAAATAACATTAGGCGCACATACGTGTGATGCCTGATGCGCGTTTAAAAAGCGTTTGTGAAGGCACAGACGTCGCACGGCCAGTCTATCGAAGCTCGCATGCGCCTCGATAAAGTCAATTTGTGCGTTATAATTTATTTGCTTCCCATAAAGCGTGAGTGCGGCAGCGTACGTTTTTGCAGAAAATATAGACTTACGGGAAAGCCCGCGGTTATCATGCCGTATTAAGTGATTTAAGGCCAACTATGTTTTCATTTGATTCAGTTGTCATTCTTGGCCGCCTCAGTGGTACAATGGTTACGGTGTTCGGCTGCTGACCCGTAAGTCGCGAGTTGGACCCCGGCCGCGGCGGTCGCATTTCGATGGAGGCGAAATGTTAGAAGCTCGTGTACTCTGCGATGTCAGTGCACGTTAAAGAACAGGCTTCTGAAGTCTTCATTAAGGCGGGCCTCATATTATAGTTTTGGCACGTGAAACCCTCAATATTAATGTTATTATTAGTATTCATACTGAATGTGTTTGTGCTTTTCTTCAGTCTCAGTGTCGACTTGTGTGCGTTATTAACCTGTGGCATCACCCGGCGCTCATGTTTTGGCAGAATTTACGCTGGATACAGAGTGCACTGGGCGCCCTTGTTCTTCCGCCGTGCAACTGTGGAAATTTTATCGAGGCACAGAATATTAGTGAGAATGCTTTTCCATAACATTTTTGCATTACACTTTTTTTCCGTGTCTAAGGCAAAAAAAAAAAAGCATTTGCATCAATATCGCAATAAAGTTATTTTCCTTCCTTCCTTTGCATCATTATCATCATCATCATACCATGGTCTAATGACGTTATTAGGTTGGGTTTAATTGACTAGTGGGAATAAATTCTGCTGCAGGGATATAATTATGGCGAAATGTGACAGTCATCTGCTAAGTGACAGCGTGTATGGTGAAGCACATGCATTTTACGGTATTGTCACTTAATTAGTGACATATATCAACACTGGAACCTTCCTGGATTTCATGTGAATATTCTCAGCCATTTGAAGATGTGTGAGCTGTGCCCGACTAATGCAGTCACATCAGCGCAAGTCAGCTTAACGCAATCGTGATGGTAGAGGGACAATCGTAAATAATTGTCTTGCATAAGACTATTATGAAGTTGTGAAGAAAAGCTAAGCAGCCATTAAACATTATGGCAGTTAAAAAAACAAATAGTGTTCGGCAAGGACAAGACATCTTTAGTCATTTGTTATGGTTTACTTCTGTAACCCATGTGTAAGCTTCCTACATTCATGCTTCTTGATGAATGTAAATATTGAATTTACTGCGGCGTCAGAAAGCAGTAGCACGCAGGTCACCGGATAACTCCATCGCAAATTCACAAAGGACGCGCTGTTGTGCACCTACTCCATGCTGTACCATGCTCTGTTTTCAGCTCTTTCATTAGAATGATACCTGGTAAACAACCTAATTTATAAGAAACTCAAATGCTGTGCTTTTGACGAAATAGGTGTGGAGTGAGCTTGAACCTGCAAGTATTTGGTTTTTGGTCTCACCACAGAGGCAGTGCTAATTTGGTTGGCCATAGTGTGAAGTACTTAGGGCAAGAAAAACGCAGCAAACAAGGAGATACAGTGGAAAACCGATTGTCCCTTGTGTATCTTCCTTGTGTGCTGCGTTTTTCTTGTTCTAAGTAATTTTTTGTCGGTATGCGCCAACTAGACCCTCATGAAGTCTTGTGTAGGGTGAAGGTTATCAATGTTTGTGCAGTTGGCAATGCTACACTACTGAACTTGATGTGTATATTTCGAAATGCTCGAAATGCTCCAAGACTTTATTTGAAAGAAGGAAAGGAAGACATAAATGGTAACACAGGCATGTTTGCCAGCTGTTAATCTGGCTGGCCATGCTGTGCAAACGAAGGGCGTACGAGGGTAAAAGATAACAGAGAAAAACTTAACAGGAAAGAAGAGTATGACACCTTTTAAAGCCTGTCTCTAAGGTCACTTTGTGTAGGAAGCACAGCAATGCTTTTAATGCTAATATTAAATGGGAGCAGCAATGACAAAAATCTTACAGCGTAATACTGTGAAATATTTTTTCCCGTAGTAATATAAAAGCCTTATCCACACTGTCAGTTTGTGTATTGTGTGTTGAATTAATTTTTCGTGTTCGAGTGCTTTAGGATAATAAATTTAAGAGCTAAAGAAGTGTTTCATGCATGGACGTCAAAGTGAATTTAGGCCAGTTATCTGATATAGGTACTGGCGTGCTTTACAGCTGATCAGTGCGGCGTGAAATACTGAGTCACTTAAAAAGGATTGGTTCCATGCACCTCGTGATTTAAGTTATCACGGTTAGGAAAATTTTTGCATTCGTTTAGACTTGATAGTTATGTTTATTGCATGTCTAGTGTGTTGGCTAGGTGACATTTAAGCTAATATCAAGCAGTAAGCAGGATGGAAAATTTTCAGAGAATATGTATTTCGTCATTGGCAGCAGCAGGATAGTGCATAACTTATAGGCAGGCGCTGTATACACTGTTGGTTTAGTCAGATACACGTGCAGTACTAACAATGTTGTCTAGGTGTTGCTTTGGCATTAGCATGGTTTTAGATTTAGATGTACATTAAAGAATCAAGGGTGTGTGTGCACTGTGGCATGCCTCATAAGTATATATCTATATCTTTTCCCATCTAGCACAAGTTTTAAAATAATTTATTTGGTTGAACTTGCAGTACATTTTGAGGGTGAATGAATTATTTTTCTTGTAGGAGTTGCCTCCATGAAACAACAAGCAACACTGCACACTAGCCATCGTACCTTGTTCTTTTGCTATGTGTATCAAAACATGGCAGAAATACATGGACAAGCAATGAGCTCAGTCTTTCTGTATCATATTGCTACATCTTTCAGATTTTATAATAAAAGCATGCTGCACTCGTTAGAGATCTCTCAAGGCAGCGTTTCAATTTTTGTATTTTTGTGATGTTTTTTTCAAAAAGTCTGCAGTAAGAGATGTCATGTTAGTCTTTTGTAGGGCATTCATTTGTATGGATACAGAAAGCCTAATACACTTCTTTATTTCATATCTTTTTTCAGGAAGACTAGACACTTCTGGCGAAGCAGCGAGAGTTCTGGCCCACCTGTTCGTCTACAGGGACGGCCTGTTCTGCGAACACTCATGGGCCTTACAGTACACTATATTGACGATCTTGTACATCACTCAGCATTTAGGATTGCCAGCACTTGGACTTCTGCAGTGTGTTATGCACGGTGCTGTGTCCGAACTTTCCAATAAGAGTACACATTTTGAAAATTTTATATGTCTTGAAAAAGGATGTAAACTCATTTAGCTGACTGAACTTAATTCCTGGCTGTTTTACAACCTGTATTTATAGCCTGTTCAATTTTTATGCAACCTCATGGCATATCCAGTCCTTGGCTCTAATGTGTCAAGCCACCACCAGTATTGATAGGCAATTTTTAATTTAAAACTTGTTATTGCCTAACGTAACTTTCCAGTCATGGTATTCGGATTCATTTTACACGAGGTAGTTTCGCATGCGCCATAAATTCAGCTATTAAAGATGGTGAACTACTTTACCGGTAGCAAATGATGGCACGGCACTAGCTGGCATGAAAATATTATAACTGTAGGCCTACTACTTAAGCATAATATTCCGGCGAATCATGGTTTTGAAATAATGCCTAGTTCCCAAGCTTGATTTTAGAAATTTGCATCATCATATGAAAATATGTGAACAAAGGCAAGCGTGTTTACAAATTTTGGCAGGTGGATCTATGGTCGACACCACAGGTCTTTATCCAACAAAGTTGACTGCACAGTCGTGTATCATGTTTCACGCCCGAGGGCAAACTAATTCAAAATAAAGAAATTGTACACTAGCATGCCTATTCCACAGTCGCATTTTTCTCAAAAGTGTTGTAAGCCTTCATTGACTTATCGAATTGCCTTCATTTGTAAGCAGACACCAAGTCCCTTGTGCATGCCGTCTGTTTGGATTTAAATGCATACTGGCATTGCTAAGTATATGTGTCGTGCCTTGTGATGTTTTTTTTTTCTGTACTTTCGGTTGTGCTGTGTATCTTGTTTCCTGTGTTCAATAATGAGCATACGTTCTGTACTGTAGATGAAAATGTGTATTTTTACATTGACATTATGGATGTTATTGTTTTGATTCCAATAAATTACTACAATTCACATTTTTTGTATCAATTCATGTTTAAGAATTTCTAGTGCATTCAAACAAAAAAGAGCTTGTATTATGCAAAAGAAATTGTTCAAACACTGACGTATAGATCAGTGGGTCTCAGCCACGTATGTTTCGAAAACCCCTTGTGGAATGAACAGTGGACGTGATGAAGGTAGGTGCCATAAATTAACTCATGTATTGTGAAATAGGTGCCCTTTATTTCACTGTGCGAAAGAATGGTCAAACTGAAGTGTCACGCCAGTTTGATCTCAACAGCTTGTCAATAAGTTGTGCGGTCTCCAGCCACATTCCACCTGTTTATAGCTATGCTTGCTCCTCAAATATGCAAGCCTGGGAACTGCATATGTCGCAAGATAACGGCAACTGAAGATCTGCAGCCATCTCATGGGGATGGAAAAACGTAAGTCAGCCCCGCCTCAATGCAAATCAGTTGTGCGGTGAAGCATACCAAAAATCAGATGGGGCCCCTGGTAGTGGACAGTATGCCTTGAAAAGGGGCGGTTTTATCTTTTGTTCGAGGGGGATACTGTAGATAATCCTTGTGTTATACCAGATGGACTGAACAGATGATTCTTGCAAAATATGCAAATAAGCGACAGGCAGTGAACGGAAACAGACCAACATTCATCGAACATGGATGGGTTGATCATTTATCAACGGTAGCATAATTTGTATAATGAGTTTGGCCGCACCTAAAGGTACACGAGGTAGTACGAGTGCTCGTGGCACCACTTGTGACCTGCTGTGACAAAAGATATCCTACGAAATATTTAATAAACGTTATTTTTCAGAAGAACAGCTGTTTCACTGAGGCATACAATTACGCCATTTTTCTAGCAAATACTGCACAATTTCTTCAGGAGGACCGCCAAATACACGCGGACGTTCGCAACAGAGAAGCGCAACAGTATTATCTTGTTATTATTAGGGAGACATTTCACTCGCGAATTAGTGGAGCTTGGTGCACGCCTACGACGTTCATTATAATGGCGCGCGACAGCAGTGGCGTAGCCAGGGGGTGGCACACCGGGCACGTGCCCCCCCCCCCCCCCCAAATTTTTTTTCGCCATGGCATACAGAGCGAAAAATGACCATTCCAAGGAGGTGCCCCTCCCGAAATCAAGGCGGTGCCCCCCCCCCCCCCCCCCCCGAAAAAAATTTCTGGCTACGCCCCTGCGCGACAGTGAAGAGTAAAGGTTATTTAGTGGAAAGGTAGCTAGTCTCCGTGTATAAAAGCAATTAAATACTGACTATGACTAATTGAGAAGCACTGTATATCGCGCCTCAGCGCGCGTTAAGTGCTCATGGTGGAAATATTCGTCTTAACTGCTCGGAAGGTGCCGCTGACCCGGCGTGCAGCCCGCAACAGTACGTACGCGCGCATTAAATACACATGGTTGTATATGTAAACGCTAAAATACCCTTGTAACTTAGGCATTGACTTATGTAACAATGAGATGCCATAGCACATGGTCTACGAACAGCTGAGAACGCACTGGTGCCACTGAAAACACTTGCGGCTCGCGGCAAAAATAACCAGAATCACTCAACAGCACACGCTCGTAGAATACACATACGTGAGTTTCGCTACCTGAAGGTACTTGTCACGCTGGTATCTGCGAATTTTGGGCGAGAAAGACATCCACACCTTAGGGTGAACACTCAAAAGGACACACGTTTATCATGTTGCTTGCGGCACGACAGACGACGAACCGAAGTCGGAGCATAAGGTGCTAACGGAGGTCTCCGCGAGTTCATGACGCCGCGTAATCTATTTACGAACTTAATGCAGGCGCAATGCACGCTGACGATGCAAGAACACAAGTTGCAAGCTCCTCTCCCTTTTTTTCAAAGCACTTTGTGAATACATATGCTTGAGAAAACTCATCGCAGCATACGGTGGCTCTGCGGTGTAGTGGTTAGCGTGTTTGCTCTCGGTGCGTGTGGTCAGTGGTTCGAATCCAGTGTTGTGTATTATTTGTATATGTATGTATGCACTGATGTATGTCTTCTAATTACCTCCAGAATTAAGTATCAATGATATTAATCCGTGAGACGCTCTTACAGTGCCAGAAAAAAAATTTTTTTTTTTTTTGCAGCCGCTTTGGCCGCCTATTAACAGCACGCCACGCGTAAGCGCTGCAGGCTGTATGACCTAGAATCTTGCAAAAGCCACGTCAAGTCTATTGTGTTGCTTTCTCTGGGAGCCCGCTGCGTAGTCACATAACGAATTGACTAGCAGCGCCGTAATTTGGACAGATTTTATGCCTGCAGGCGTGGATTCGAGCAAGTATTCGACTGGCAGTGTAGCGAAACGCTTCCAAACATCACGCCTTCATTAACATCTCCCGTCACGACAGCGGGAAGGTTCTCTTTAATCTAAGTGTTGTAATCGTGAGCGCTCTGCGTGTTTTGGTTGCGTGGATGTGTGCGTGTATGTATTTGTCTTTCTTTTTTGCGCTTGATTAATTTTATACCAGAGCGATTTCAATGTGCCAGCTTTACTCTCTCGGTGGGAGTGCTTTCACTCTATCGCAGACGGAGTACTGTACTCCATGAGAGGGCGTTGGAGCACTCTCTTTCTAAAGAGAGTAGTTTCACCCCGGAAAAAGGAGTGCCCTGCGGGACAAGCCAAAACTCTCGCAAAGGGCGTAAAAGCACTCCTTTTGTTCTAAGAGTGTAGTTAGCGCATACGTAGATGCGGTGGCCACTGCCGCGCGGGCGTTGCGGGCGTATTTTGGGCGGTACGAGCTAGAAGCGCGTTACAACGGTATCCGGCGTGACGCTATCCGGCATCCCGGTATACTCAAAGGCGTACCGGAGTGCCGGACAGACTAAAATCCTCTAGTGTAGCCGTATCCCGCGTAACAGCGTTCCGCGCGACTGCAGCGCCTTGGAAACCTTATTTTACGGACAACCCTCGTATATGTGTGAAAGGAGTAGTGTGCATTTGTACATTAACTGTAAGTGGCGCGCGACATATTTATGTCTCGGTTTGGAACGCAAGCAGTCGAACGTACGGGCATATCTGCGTACAGCAGGTACTGGCGTATCTTATTTGCGAATGCGTTGTTATCGCCTGATTCGTACAAAATATAGTCAATAAAAACGTGAATGACAGCAGTTAATTGACGCAAGATGAAGTGTGTTCTTGAAAAGAAAGAAAGCGGAAGTAAACGTGTATTTATATTACAGCTGTGTCGTTTTAGTTCCTTTGTTATTGTCTCCTTAATATTCTCAACCTTGCAATGTACTTGCGGATATTTCGCTTTGCTCCGACAAACGGTGTTTTGATGACGTTGTCAGAGCGTAAACAAACAGCGGGGGGTGCAGTTTCTGCGTTGCTTTTAATTTCAACTTTCCTTTTTCATCGTGCACTCTTATTAAATCTTCCGCAGCACAGTATATACTTTCTTTTTTTTTTTTGGTGAGAATTAGCATAGCCGCGAAATTTTTAAAGCGTATGTCAAAGTAAGAAAGTATGTATATGGACCTGGGGCTCTCAGTTGAAACACATTATGTGGGAAACAGTGCCTTGAACCAACTAGCCCAGCAAAAACTCTCAGGAAACAGAGTCTATTTAGTGCTTATCTGATCAGTAAGAGCACGTGAGAAGGCTGCGAGATTACGATGATCAGAAAATAAAAAAAAAGTCACAGTTTCGCCACTAGGGGGAAGCAATGAATGCGATAGCAAGATTTCAGATTGTCACACGAAGAACGACAAGCAGCTCGATACTTGCAGCGCGCTGCTGCAGCACAAAGAAGGACGCTCCGAAAGAACGCATAGGTATACACAGGACAAGCGTGAACTAACAACTGTCACAGTTGTTACGTCTTTGTGTTTGAACAACGCACTGCGAGTGTCCACAATGCAGAAGCCGACGCTGATTGATATTTCTTTTTCTTTTAAACTGCGGCATGTGGAATTACCACTCTGCGTCTGCTGCCACGCGGTGGCGTCTGACGCAAAGTGTGCCCAGTGTTCTTTTTTTAAGGCGAAAGCCTTTAATGTCTCATGCTCACGTCCGTCCGCTGTCCGTCCGGTGTCCGTCCGTCCGGTGTCCGTCCGGTGTCTGCTGTCCGTCCGTCCGGTGTCCGTCCGTCTGTCCGTCCGGTGTCCGTCCGTCCGTCCGTCCGTCCGTTCGTCCATCCGTCTGTCCGTCCGTCCGTCCGTCCGTCCGGTGTCCGTCCGTCCGTCCGGTGTCCGTCCGTCCGTCCGTCCGTCCGTCCGTCCGTCTGTCTGTCTGTCTGTCTGTCTGTCTGTCTGTCTGTCTGTCTGTCTGTCTGTCTGTCCGTCCGTCCGTCCGTCCGTCCGCCTGTCTGTCTGTCCGTCCGTCCGTCCGGCGTCCGTCCGGTGTCCGTCCGTCCAGTGTCCGTCCGTCCAGTGTCCGTCCGTCCGTCCGTCTGTCGGTCCGGTGTCCGTCCGTCCGTCTGTCCGTCCGTCTGTCTGTCTGTCCGTCCGTCCCGTCCATCCGAGCTCTGGCACGGAGCCAGGTGGCCGCCGGGATGCGCAGACGGAACGCCGGTCGCGTCGGACTCTATAGCACTCGCGCTTTGCTTGCGTAGCGTCGCTGTGCCCAGAGTTTGCAATCATTCTGACGGACGCCGTCTCAATGGACCCAGGCGTTCACGGAATACACTTTTCAACTTACAAAGGGTCCGTCAATTTAAGAGCTTGAACGCGGATGGCGTTTGCACGATGCGCAAAGCACGAGAAAATACTAACGCATGCGGCCGGAGGAAGATGAGTCTCGCGTCTCGCTGCGATTCACGGTAAAAAATTAAAGAAGAAAGCACGCACCCATTCGGTTTGTGTCTTATCCCACTGGGAGTGTAAAAAAAAAAGACATGGCATAATCAGTGGAACGGCCTCACGCTTTCGCCGAACACACTATGGAATGTAAAAAGTGTCCTTCAATTTTTTCCTTCGACATCATGAGCGGGTACAGAAGGGGGGCCACTTTTTTGTGCGCGTCTCAAGGGTAGTTTTTCAAATTAAAAGAAAATGTAAGGGCGTTGCGTGATAGAAAACACGGTCAAGCTCCTCCGAGGTCTGCCTACCGCGAACGGTAAATGGTGCATATAAATAGCTCACCGTTATAACACCGGCACAAGCATGGCGCGTGGCTGTGTAATTTGAAGAAGGAACTTTTGGAGGTTGGAGATAGTGGCATTTTCTTAACCCTTTTCAGAATATTTTGTCCTGGGTGTCCACGATATGGCAAACGGTACATAGGAGTCTACCGTAAAAACATGGCTTGACGAAAAATGCATTTTTGTTCCTTGGACAAGTGACTGCCTCCTATGCAACAAACCAGAGAGCATTGAACATGCTTTTCTCGACTGCCGGGGTGCGGTATTTTATTGGGATATCCTCCAGCGCACTATGAAAGAACAACTTCCCCTAGACCCTTACGGCATCAGGTTCTTACCAGTCGATACTCCCTATGACATAACGACGACTCTGGGTCTTCACGGTTTATGGAAAACGAGAATGCAAGTGCGCAACGCCGATGCTCACGCAATATCTTTTAGAGAAAACTTTCTAGAAAGTGTAGTTCAAGTTAGGGAGCTTTTTAGAGCCCAGCCTGACGCACCAGACTGGGTCACTACCCTTGATGTACTGATAAATATGAAAGCTTTCTAGGCATGGTTCAGTGCGTGAATTACTGATGTATATTTCTTTGTACGTTGACCTTTATGTACGATGTTTAATAAGGTAATAAAGAAAAAAAATGCCGCGTGGCTGTGTCGTCTAGCGCAGCGGCCTGCGGAGCGAGGGGTCGCTGGTTCAAATCCCCGGTGAGGTGCCTTGGAATTTTTTCTGATTTATTTTTCTTTATGCCTTTTTTATATATACGCATACATATCCGGGACATGACGGCGACGACGACGACAGACGGCGACGACAAAAATCAGCGGAGAGTGGCCATATAATTGCTATCGCAATAAAAAAACTTTGACCGCGAAAGTGATGCTTTCTTTTTTATGTCGTATATTTAACCATTCCAACGGTCCCAAGGTCTAACAGCAAACCATTATTTTAAAAAATATTTCTCTCTCGTTCGCGACACGTTTACTCGAAATGCTTGCACAACATGTTATCAAGAGGCAAGCAAATTGAAATGTATGTAGTACGCAGTTTTCAAAAAAACTTGAACCATCTCCCCGAAGGGAACCCTGATGGGATGCGAAGCAGCAGCGGTGCGCACGGCGTTGACCCGGTTGAAACGGGCGTCGACGCGGGTGCTGGAAGAACGGTTTGAAGCGAAACTCGGTGTAGCGTTTACTCGAGTAGACGTTTGTTTGAAACGCAAGGAAACGGGAGGCGGGTCAGAGTTGTTGCGAGCGGGCGGAGCAGCCGGCAGCTGCGGGCGCTGCCGCGAGTATGCTGCGGGTGAGGGAGAGAGTGACGTCAGCGCGCACCTGCGAGGGAAGCGTGCGAGGGGAGCGTGACCTACATGGCAACGCTCCAACACCTACGGCGAGGGGAACGCGTTGTGGCGCATTCGCACGGACTTACGTAACGTACGGCGTTATACGCGTGATTCAAATAGCTGCTTCGCACCTAAATTGCTGAGCAGAGCGAGCCGGAAAGGTGAATTACCCTGTAGCGTGCGAGCTTTCACAGTAAACTTTGCGTAGGTCACTGCAGAAACGAGTGTTCTCCGAGGGGGCGAATTCTTTGGGGCCAACTCTTTGCAGCCAGCCACGTAGAATGTCGCTCATTGACGTTTATCCTGCACGGAACGCAAAGATAAACGAGATTTTCTGATAACGTTCAGTTTCTGCAAAGGTGTACTTCCTCGCATCTGCATAACGCTTTGGGAAAGCGACCAAGTACTCCTAAGACTGTGGTACGGCGACAGGTCCAGGCACGCTTTGCTTTTTATTTATTTATTTATTTATTTATTTATTTATCAAGTTGTCCACAGCGCCCGCAGGCATTAGTGGTGCGGGGGGGGGGGACCAGAGGAAACGTACAGGAAAAAATAAAAGTACAGGTAGCAGGAGCACATAGAAATCAACACAAACAAATAATGTAATTATCACTTTATTATCATAAAGCCAAGTTGTTTTCCTATCTAAGCAGTTTACACTCAAAGCACAAATACACATTATAATTAAAGAAAGCGTCATTTGACGTAATACTAGCAACATCTTGTGGTAATGTATTCCAGACATGGATCGTTTTCGGGAAAAAGGACATCTTAAAGGATTCTGTCCTACTTATATCTTGTTTCTTTTATTTTATGTGCGTCGTCAAGGCGTAAAGAAAGATTCTCAGTCGTGAAAAATATACTACACGATATATGCCATATCTAGAGTGGTGTATATATGAAAGAATTTCAGACGAAGCTTGTTTCTAAGAGACTGAAGGCCGAGCTTATGTTTGGCTGCTGACACACTACATCCTGGCTTATAGTTAGCACGTATAAAACGCACTTCACGTCTTGTATCCGCTCTAATTTGTCTATGTATACGTCAGCATTCAGTAGTCTTACACGCAACAGGTGTATCCCAACACAGAACATACGTTTGTTTCATGTAACATTTTTCTTACCTTCGGTAGCATTTCTGCGTAGGAAGCCGAGAGATCGAGAAGCCTTCCGTGTTACATATTCGACATGTCGGTGCCATGAAAGGTCAGGACTAAAATACATTCTGTGATATTGAAATTCAACTAATGATGAGAGTTGAGTGCCTTGTATATTAAAAGCATATTGATTTGGCTTCTTCTTGCTAGTGAAAGACATATTTACAGTTTTTTTTTGTAAATTGACAGTCATGCGCCACATTTTACACCAGTTTGCAATCATGTTCAAGTCATCATGGAGAGAACAGCGAACATTATTAGTTTGAATAACGCGATGTAAGATGCAGTCGTCAGCGAAAAATTGCACATGAGGCGAGGTTCCGGTAGTTATGTAATTCATACAAATTAAAAACTAAAGTGGGCGTCCAAGACGCTGCCTTGGGGCACACCAGATGACACCGCCACCTCACCTGATTGAGCTCCGCCAATCACATCCCTTTGCCGTCTGTTATTTAGATATTCTCTAATCCAATTGATGACAGTGTGGTCAATTGTTGAACCATGACAACTTTTCAACCAGCAAATGAGGTATCACATCAAAGGCTTTCTTAAAATATGAATGTACAGTCAATAGGATCACCTTTGTCAAGTGCGCCGGCTACATCATGGACGAACTAAGTTCATTGGGTAATGCAAGAAATACCATTTCGTAAACCATGTTGCCTGGGACTTAGTAATAAAAGGGTAGTTAGGTGATACGTAATGTCACTGGGAAAAACATGCTCGAATATCTTGCATTCAACACTGGTCAACGGGATCGGGCGATAGCTTTGTACACGGCACCCTGGTGCAGATTTGTGCACTGGTGTGACGTTGGCTGTCTTCCGGTCATCTGGTAAAACGCGTTCGTTTCAAGACTTACGAACAATAACGCTTAGATATTTTGAAATTACATGTGCACAAGAGGAAAGTAGCGCGCATGACAAGTCATTGGGACCGGTTGCTTTAGATGAGTGAAGCCGTTACATGAGGGTTTGTATACCTCGCTGATCGATTAAGATATAAGACATGGAATCATACACATGGGGGGGGGGGGGGGGGGGGCTCAGTTAGTTATCACTAGAGACCGGATTTTATATTTTTTCCTTGCGTTCCTATCGTGCCACTTTGACATATGAGCATGAATTAGGGGTTAAGGAGGGCTTTTATAGTATTTTTACAGTGCCTATAAATGCCTATTTTTGGGGTTTGTGCCTATAAGCGCCTATAAATGCCTATTTTCAAAAACGGCGCCCTTATGAGCACTATTTAAACTCAAATTTTGCTTGCGAGTACAGCTTGAGACCGTAATTCATGCTACCCGGCAAAATTAACGTTTCGGAACTCTATGGGGTGCCACAATCTGGTTCCCTTGTTCAACGAACTTCCGGTAAGCAACCACTAACAGCAGTGAAATGGGACGCGCCGGCCACTTTACCTCACCGCACTGACATGGGCTCGAGCGGTTGGAGCAGGAGGAGGAGAGGAAAAGGCATTATTTCTGCAACCCTAAATGGGGCACGTCCCAGCGTGTACAGTGCAATGGTGAAAGGAAAATAAAGGTGGCAAGAGGAGAGGGTAAAAGAGGAGAGTGGCGTCCATGGCCGAGGACGTGGCGGGCGGCTTTTACAGCCGGCATTACAGTCCAGTGTTCCCAAGGAATTGAAGCGCCTCCTTGAAGACCCTGGTGTGGTGGGGCGCAGGAAACAGGAGGTGCCTCTCTACAGCAGCATGAAAATCGAGAACGAATGCGAAACCATGCATGGAGTGCCGTCAGGGGAAAGTAGAGTGCGGGTAAAAAAAATACAGATGTGCACGTGGCTTTTCTTTCGTTTGTCATCATCAGCCTGTCTACGCCCACTGCAGGACTTTCGTTTGTGATTTACTTCTTAGAAGGCGATTCGCCAAGTCACGTAAGAAATTTTAGTTAGACATTGAAAGTGGTTGCGTGCCCGATGAAGAGCTTTGTATCACAAGAACTTTTTGATTGGTTCATTAAGGTTACACTGCATGCGCATGACATGCCCAAGCTAGGTCGTGCACACAAGCGGTGTTGTATCGTTCCGGCGTTCTCTCTAGTGTACTGCCTGTTTCTGTGGAATGGATCCCTCTATGCGTTTGGAGAGGCTGGCATGGATGATTTATCCTTATCACGACACAGCGCGTCGCACTGCTGGAACTGCTGTAAGGGACGATGCATCAAAAACACGCCAAGCGTTGTCAGGGGCTGGCGCCGGCCCGATGCGGGAACGGCGAGAACACGGACGCAAACGAAATGGAGGCAGCTTAGTCTCGCATCGCGCTCGATTCGAAGTAAAAAATAAATAAATAAAAACGGACACAGATTCTATTCATATTTTTTTTAATATTTCCACAACTTTCATTCTTCTATTCAAGCAACATATCGCGCAAATTACACATGTCTCCTTGAATAATTCTCGTAGTGTCGCGTACTACTGTGACGTACGCCGGACCATTCCTTGTTGTACGTCACCTCCTCCATATTGGTGCGCGCGCCCGTGAAATCAAGGACAAGCTGCGTTCAGTCTGACATTTCACCTCTTTCCGGGGCGCGTAGCGTTGCAAATCTTGACAGACGTGATCGTTAGCGCCCAGTGCATGCATTACACTTGCTAGCTCGAAATGCTGAAACCTGGTAAGGGGCCCTTTAACGTGTTCACAGACAGAGGAGAAATTGATTCTGCGCGAGGCTTGGCCCTAGCCCCAATACGAGGCTAAAAGACCCTTCTGGCCTTTTAGTGGTCTGGCTACTGGCTCCTGTGCTGTCCTTCTCATCCATGCCGAAGAGAAAGAGACCCAGGAGCGTGTTTATTCCATGGCGGACCCTTAACTCACCAATTCTGGACAATAAAAGGAGAGACCACGTTCTGGAAACCGTGCGGGAAAAAAGAGAATAGCGTGACTATGTTAAACCACTGACGCCTTTGTGCCTCCATAAACTATAACATTTGTTTGCTTTGCTGTCGTAGACACAGGTCGCGCACGTCTTTGTTCGAAAATTTGAGCTTTTCTAAAATTTTATTGTGCTTATATTTAAGAATTTGGGGGGCCTAAAACTGTGTTTTCTCTGCCTATTTTTGGCGCCTAAAACACGATTTTTAGTGCCTAAAAATCCGGCCTCTAGTTATCACCCTCCGGATCAGAAAACAGTAAGCTAAAGTAAGAATAAAATGGCTTGCTTTTTTAGGATCCTCGTTGATGATCATATCATCGTTAACGAGGGGTCAGATCGCTGTGCTATCTCTAGCGTTCGTTTTGATGAATTGCCACAATTCTTTGGGCCTCTTTCGTATCCGCAAGAGAAAGGTTTCAGAGTGTTTTGACTAGCTTTAGCGCTTTATAGGCCTTTGTTTTAATTTGTCTTAGTTTATTAAAACTTGTTGTTGGGCTAGTTGGTAACTCGTCATATTGTAAGTATTTAGAGTAAATTGGTAATCCCTCAAAACACTCAAATATTCACACACGCTTCCACATTCGCACACGCTTCCACCACACGCGTTCAACGTGTGTGGTGTGTGTTGCTTGAGTGGAAGCGTGTGTGAATGTGTAAGTGTTTTGAGTGATGTTTTAGTTCATCTGCGCATTGTGATGTAAGGGTTCTTTTTTTGTACGCTGCGTAGGTAACTGTTCTTTCCAGTACAATTGTGCACGCTTCCTTGTCGTACGCCACGGCTTGCTTTTGCTCCGCCGTGGCGTCAGTACCCATGACGGAACATATATTACTCACGCAGTTGAAGTTGTGACGTTCAATTAACGCTCAATGCACGCGCACACAAAGCGCTCGGAAGGGATATGGCGGTGAGAGGTCACGTGAAGCGAGTATAAGCCAATCGCATCGGCGGTGGCGCGCGAGAAACAGATGCGGTCGTCTAAAATAATTTCGATGATTATGAAGCGAACGTTCTTTTCTTTTTTTTTTTTGCGTCTTGTGTCGCGTCGCAGGCTCTGTAGGCGCCGTGATTTGACGCGGCTCTCGAAGGCGGTTTAAGCGCTCGTTTTTGACAGTTGAATTTCACTGAGTCGGACATGGGTTCATTCCACGCACAGCATATCTCTGCTGACTAACTTGCGGGCATAGATAAGGGATACTGTCACCTCAAGAAAGTTGAGACCGCAGAGAGATACAGAACAAAAGAAGAACGCACACGTGCCGGCCGCCCTTATCGCGGGGATGTGTATCGCTTTTTCGCTGTTATCGTCCGAAGTGAAACGTGTGAGCGCCTGTTCTGCCACCCAAGTTGCAGTCATGTAGTACATGCTTGCAGCCGTGAATATTGATCTCATTCTTGAAATAGCAGACCGCAGGAGAAGTGGAGTGACCGCAAGCGGCAAATCGCTCGATCCGCGCACAGAACATACGTTGGCATGCAAGTGCTGGACATTTTGTGTGGTTGACCGAGGGTTCTCTCCGTATCCACGTTGTCGCCGCTTTCTCGGTGTTTCCGCAACATACAAGGTGAGAAACTTGTATTATCTAGCCGCTATTAGCATAACAGAAGCCTTAATTCGAAGCCACGTGAAATCAGTAATCCATCCCCTGCTGAAGCTACTGCAAATGCTACGAAGTTCAATGATTACTTTGTTTCAGTATTTACACGAGACAACGGTGAAAAACCCGACCTCAGTTATCTTCCAAGTAACACGGCAAGGCTAGACGACTTAATCCTAACTCAATCGGGCATTTTCTGCCTATTACTTGAAATTGACCCTAAAAAATCCTGTGGTCCCGACAATATTCCAAATGCATTTCTGAAACGATACGCAGAATGGATGTCAAAGTTCTTACTGATTATATATAACAAATCATTAGAAACTGGCGAAATCCCGGAGAAATGGAAAACAGCCAAGGTTATTCCTGTCCATAAGTCCGGCGACCTTACCAACACATCCAACTACCGACCAATCTCGCTTACTTGTACGGCCGGAAAAATCCTTGAACATCTAATCCTGAAACACGTTGTATCATTTGTAGAAAAAAAAACAACTTAATTGTCCCGAATCAGCATGGCTTTCGGAAAGGACTATCCACAACTACACAACTGATTGAGACAATCCACGACTTAGCGCTTACAATGGACAAATGTGGCCAAACGGATATAATTTTCTTGGACTTATCCAAAGCATTCGACCGGGTTTCCCATCCTAAGTTACTTCAGAAACTTACCCACTATCTCGGCGAGAACAACATCACCAAGTGGATAAAAAGCTATCTTTCAGGACGACGTCAATGTGTTTACTACAAAGAACACTCCTCGGATCACGGCGATGTGCTGTCTGGCGTTCCACAAGGTGCCGCTTCAGCTCCTATGCTTTTTCTTCTTTTTATTAATGATTTGCACATCAATAGTAACGCAACAGT
>JALIZH010020399.1:0-63513 GCA_030522465.1 Rhipicephalus appendiculatus
GTTTCAAGGAGCAGCGGGCGTGCGACCACATTCCAAGCAATGCCGTCTAATGTGAGAGTAAGCAAAATTGTTAATGATCTCTTGTGTTCTGAAAGCCTTGTGCTAACCCACCGGTCAGTTAGGCTGATGTACATATTTGTACATCACATAGGCAAACAATACACAACTCTAGTTTTACACTCGACAAACGAAGAAGCATGATTTATGGTGCAGTGAAACCAATCCTTTTTTTGTTGAAAATTTACGATTCACCCTGGCGCATATTTAACCGCGCTTGTTTGGCGCAGAAACACAAAATTCAAGCTGTACCTGCTGCCAACGTTCTTTAGATTGTGCGCTATTTTGTGCGCATAGGCAACGAGACGCATTTCTTCTTTTCTTCAGAATCACTATTTTTTGAGGCGACATCATAAAAACGCCTGTGGACACATCTCGAATCAGCTTCTGCACTGCAAGCGCAGAACATGCTCCTCGTAACCAGCACTTATCAATCAAAGAACTTGTTTATTGAATCTTCCAGTAATTTTTCCGGGACATAATTTGGCCAAAGCGGCACGCAGGGACGAGTAGGTTCTGCGATTTTTTACTGTCTTTGAGTGCCCGGAAGAGTAGCTAAGTAGTAAATAAGAAAACAACCCTCGTTATCTCAGGTAAGGAACCGTAAGTTATTTCTAGTACCAAATTTCACCAGTTTTCCTATATGCTGTTGCTTCCCTCCGAAGGTCGTCGTCCTTGTTAGTACACCCAATGCCTTCCGTGGTGAAGCGTGGGCGCTCTTCATTCAACACAGGACGGGCAAGGGGCTTGGTCAGCGCTACTGCATCTAGTGGGGTGAAGGATGGTTCGAAGCAGAGCTTAGGACCCAATCCGAAGATCCTCTTGTAGTCTTCAGGGACGGCACAGTCTCCCCAGGTGATAACTCTCCCGTCTTATGACTTGCGTTTTTTCGGCTTGGGGAAGTGCAGCCAGCTGTTGACCCATAACAAGTTCGCTGAAGAAGAAATGCGTCTCGATAGCTTTTGCGCACAAAATAGCACACCATCTAAAGAATGTTGGCAGCAGGTTCGGCTTGAACGTGGTGTTTTCTCCGCCAAATCAACTCAGGCAAATATGTGCCAGGCGGAATCGTAAATTGTCGACAAAAAAAGCATCCGTTTCAGTGCACCATTACGCATGGTTCTCCGTTTGTAGACCCGTAAAACTGCAGTTTATTCTTTGCCCATGTCATGTGGAAAGATGTACATCGGCATAACTGGGTGGTGTGTTAACACAAAGCTTTCAGAACAGAAGTGATCACTGAGAAATAATGCTTATTCTAACATCAGAGGGCATCGCTTGAAATGTGGTTGCACGCCACTGTTCCCTGAAACTGAAATACTTTCAAATCACAAGGATCAGCTGACCAAAGAATTGATCGAGGCCATCCATGTCACTAAACGAAAAAATGATTGCATCAGCCAAGCATCTCTAGTTCTAAGCGATTGCGAAGCGTCTTTGTTTGTTTGTTTTTTTTGAAGATAAGCGGAAACTGTTGTACTCGAACGTCATTGCCATACGTGGTACGCTATCATGTATGTATTTTAACCACGTTTTCTTCTAAATAAACTACTAGTAGCGAGTGCAGCGGTTGTCCTGTCGTTTCGTTTCTTTTGTGTCTCGTCTCCGTGCGCTGCTTCACACGGAAACATGAACTACAGTAAGTCCTCGTTAACTCGAACTCGCATATCTCGAAATCTCGGTTAAGTCGAAACTTTCTTCTCGCCGTGCATTAACCTCCCATAGGTGCTACGTATTTGTCCCCTTTTTTATCTCGAAACGTTTTTCGGAAGGGACCGCGAATATCTCGAAATCTTGACCGGGAGCGCAGAAGGCAAAGTCCGCTTCCAGCAGGTAACGACGGCTTTGTGCTAACGCTTATCTCTTACTATGTGTGCCGAACGCGGTGGTGAAGGGCGAATTTGAAATTCCCGTGGCCGTAGTGGTTTCCTATCCGCCTTGTGAAGCAACTGTGGGGGGTGATCACGTGTGTGCGCCTGCACGCCAGTTCTGCGCGGTGGGGCCGGCGTGTGCAGCGTGAGCTCGCCATTATGCAACCTAGCCTTTGCGAGTGCGAGTTGATATTCTTTGTTTTTCCCCGCCATCTGCGCACGAAGCAAATTGACTTCAGTTTTGCTGAGTAGTGAGTGGTCTGCGCAACGGACGCTTAAGAACATCAACCAAGATGTCCCGCCCAAAGTAGTGCAAATCTCTCACGTCGGAGAAAAAAAATATGCAGCGGTGGCCACCAACGGCTCATGCGATGTGCGGAGAAACTTGAGAACGCCTCTCTTGGACCGAATGCGAACGCCAAGCAGGCGATCATCCACAGGACATTTTATTTCCGCGGAATTGTTTTGCCTTTATTACGGTAGCTCTCCCGTGCAGTGGAGCTTTTGCTAGTAGCACTGACTTTTCTTTTATAGCGACCTGGCGACACATTTTCGGCATTTTTGCTTAACTCGAAATACCGCTTATCTCGAAAATTTAGCAGGGTTTTACGACTTCGAGTTTACCAGGGATTACTGTAACACCAACTCTCCCAACTTTCAGCTTTACTGAGTAAGAGTCATGTTCATTCGCGCTTAGTTTAAAGTTATGCTCGCTAGCTCACGCAAAAAATATTACCGAGGATTACTCTATATCCTCGTGCTAACTGCGAGCGCCGCGTGACGAGTGTGTTCATTGGCAGACATTCTGAAGCAAAGAGATAGGAGACTTGTTGCGCACAGCTGCAGGCTGCTGATTCAATATTTAAATTAAATACATACATTGCTGTTCTTTTTCTTTTTTCTAATTCTTTCTTCTGCTGTTATTGACGTTTGTTGCCTTTTCATCTTTTGTATTCAGCTTCGGCACCTCGAATTACAGTTACACGCAACTCCGTCGTAATTGTTGATTTTGTTAATTCTGTAGTTTTCATTTCAGCCAGCTTGTTTATTTAAGTTTTCGTTATATTGATGCCGTCTAGGTGGGGGGGTCAGAGTAATTCAGTCAGCCTTGGCAAAACGAGAAGGGCGTGGCGTGACCCGAAGCGTGCGAGCATCTGTACCTATGCTCGTTCAATCGGTTGTTTATTCTTTAATTCTTCTTGTCAACATTTATATTATTTCTCACGAGGGATAAAAAAGTGCTGAAGATATGGTCGAAAAAAATGTACTCATGAACAAACACATACACAGGCTCAACAATTTCACTGTTTAAAGTGCATCGCTGTAGCCGCAATTAGTGTATTTCGCTTTCTGTTTTGGCGGTGAAGGTTTCATATTAACCCAGCCGGCGTAGGCAATTGATTACGCAAAAGTATAATATTTGAGTTCAAATCACGTACAAACTACTAGCTACAAAATTTAACATTAATAGCGTATCTACTAAAAATATCGCCAATAAATTGATCATAGTGCGCAATAACCCCCCCCCCCCCCCCCCCCAAAATAATTTAAAGCGCAGGTAAAGAAATGGCTTTCTGGGAAGTTATATGAGATGTGCTGAGTGCTTCGTTATAAATGTTTTGCATTTTTTTGAGACGATATAATTAGTATCCAAAGTACTGCATGCGTATAATGGTGTATGTTGTTTTTCCTTTGGTTCCTTGGGGTGAGCACATAACTTTATTTTCTTTAAATAATATAAGTAGCTCACTTGTTCTATGTATCATCATTAACAAAGAGCTTCTTGCGTCACCGATTCTCCATTTATGGCCTGCTTCAACATAATCTGAATTTAATGAGTGGCGCATCACCAGTAGTCAACCCGCAGCAAAAGGTTCTGTTTCATTTGGTCCATCAAATACGGACCTACGCATGGAACGATAGGAGACCTTCGTTTACGTCATCATTACAGCTTTTCAAATCGGAAAACAGAGCTACCAGAAAAGTTGACATCCACTGCTCGCAGTTTTGTCATATATACTTACGCGTGCTTGTTCTGCTGTCAACGGGCACTACGGAAATTCCCGTGTGAAAGCGTGCGTTCGTCTGGCCCGTTTGCTGACGGAGCAGCACTGTGTCAATCAGGTTTTGTTGGATGGTTAATCCTAGTATGCTAAACACGTTTATCCACATTTCGATTCTGTGCCAAAGGAAACAAACAAGACTACGTCACATGGTGTACTATAACGCATGTAATAGGCCTTCGTAACTTCATATAAGGCTCGCCCACAAATAGCCTGCGTAACTACGCACGATAAAGCGCCAATGAAATACCGCTCTGTGGGTCATGACACTGGACATGGAAGAAAAAAATCACGCCATATCCACGAAGTCAATGATGATGAGTGGGCGAAGCTCCGGAGGTAATCTGGTGAACCGTCAATCCTCCGTAAATTTTGCCCACTCGATCATCATACAAAGACCTGACACACAAACGCGGGGGTGTGGTGTGATTATACATACAGTATATACACAATGTACACAATGTTTTATTATTTACATATGGGGTACATGATGATTTTGTTCAAGAGCTCTACGGACAACAAGGAGGGGGTTCCCCTGATTTCGTTTTCGTCATATATGACGTTAATATCAGGGGAACGTTTGTTGTCGGCGTTGCCGTTTTGTCTTTAGAGGGCGAGAGCGCGTTCACGATAGTTTTCATCCATGGCAGAAAGTCAGCGTCATCGTCATCGCTATCACGTGTAGTGGGTACATTCCACTATACGGTGGCTACGACGCGCAACGCGGGACTAACCCATGCCGTAAGGAGCTTCGCCCCTAAAAGCCCGGCAGATTCCGCGCACTGCGTGAATTAATGTCATGGGTAGTGGTGAGACACGAACAGCCTATATCGGAAGCACCCATTATGCGAACCAGAACACTGTAGTAATATAAAGGCCGTCAACCCTACCACAGTCATCAGAGTCATGGCCGAGAGCACAGAGAGGCTGCTTAGCAATGGCTAGGCAGGTGGTGACTGTCGCCCAGGTTAACCCCATTCCTTGAGTCATGGCCGAGAGCACAGGGAGGCTGCTTAGCAATGGCTAGGCAGGTGCTGTCTGTCGCCTAGGTTGAACCCCATTCTTTAATCTTGCTTGCATGTGTTTGGAGGGGCCTTAGTCCGTCCCTCCTTCCCACACCACAGCGCATGCGCGTCCCCTCCCCCCTCTCTCTCCTACGCTCACCTCCTTTCTCTCCTCTAGGAATCCTCTACTCTACGGAGCGGCCCCCCGCGTCCCACACCCCCCCACAGCGCGTCCCCTTCCCTATGCTCTCCTACGCTCACCCCCCTTCCTCTACTCTAGGAATCATCTACTCTACGGAGCGGCGCCCGCGTCCCGCATCCCCACAGCGCATGCGCGTCGTCTCTCCTCTAGGAATCTTCTAATCTACGGAGCGGCTCCCGCGTTCCACACCCCAACAGCGCATGCACGTCCCCTCCCCCCTCTCTCTCCTCTCCTACGTTCTCCCCGTCCTTTCCTCTAGGAATCCTCTACGGAGCGGCGCGCACGACAGGTGGTGTGACTGCTGCATACTCCGCTGGGGGGCGCCACGGTAGTTCCGTGGTATGAAAATGACGCAGCGCGCACGCCTCTGTCTCTCTCCTGTGCAGCGCCGCGATGAGCGCCCGGACCGCTGCCGTGAAATGAGAGCGGCGACGTTCCTCCCGCTCAAACTAATTATCTCCCCGCTGCTTCGCATCCACACATGGCTCCCTTTAGCGGGAGATGGGGAATTTTTTTAGGTGCGAAGCAGCTCTTTGACTTGGCTGTGTAACGCTGTCCCTTCTTCCGTGCGTACGAACGCGCCGCAACGCGCTGCCCTCGCGGTAGGTGTTGGAGCGGTGCTAAGTAGGTCACGCCGCAGCTGCGCGTTGACGTCACGCTCCCCTCGCAGTGCGCGCTGACGTCACTCTCTCCCTCGCCTGCCGCGCGCTCGCCGGAGCGCCCGCAGCTGCCGCCTGACGCGCAAGGACAAGACCTACGCCAGCCATCGCTTCAAACGAATTTTCCAGCGCTCACCGCAGCACCCGCGTTAGCGCCGTTCAACCTGTGACGCCACCCGTGCGCAACGCTGCTGCTTCGCATCCCATCAGGGTTCCCTTTGGGAAGATGCACCTAATTTTTTGTTGTTGGTGGTGGTGTTTCCAGCCCTCGAATTTGAGTAGTTGTGCGCATGTACCCAGCTTGCTGGGCACGTGCACTGGCGCTCAAAAGGTAGCTGGTTCGACATAACGTCGGTACTTACGTTAGAGCGAAAATGTGAATTTTGGCACCAAGAAATGCGCTGTACGTACCGATGATGGGCCCATCACAAGCTGTGGATGTAGGCGGAATCGTGATACGCTTGACTCTACCAGGGTCAGTAAATGCTTCTCATGGTCACGAAACTTCGGCCTCAGTTTCATGTGGAGCCAGCGGTGGCCGCCAGAGGCGCAGATGTGCTTGAGAGGCGATGTGAGCGCTGCTATTGCTGGAACTGTGTGTGGGATAGCCTCGGTGTTTTAGCTTTCTATGCTTCCGCGACGGTCGCTTTGCTTTCACGCAATCACTTTTAGCACTCAGCATGCATAAATACCTGCCTCAACGCGTGAGGGAAAATAAGCTGCTCAAACCATGCAGCTAGCAGTGGTATCAGCCGAAAAAAAACACAGAGCTTCGGGGGTTTACGAGCGATTATCACGATGTGATTATAGCGAATGTCGCAACCTGGAAATTCTGAATGATTTTTGCCTCCTAGGGTTCTTTTACATTCAATTAATTCACCGCGCACTGGTGTTGTTGCATTTGGCCCCCATCCAAATGCGGCCGCCGCGGCCTGGTGAGCTCCTTTCTTCTCAGCACTACGACACTACGATAGGTAGAGCTTTTTAATATTCCCTTGAAGTTAAACACCGTGCATTCACAGCAAAGTGCCAGCGGTGCCACTCGAAAACAGTGGCAAAAATACGAGCTGTTACACGCCCACTCACCCGCCACATATTCTCCAGTTGTTGAAATGTGAGCAGTATCTGAATCTGCCTGCATCTTAACAGATCAAATCAGTCGAGAGTACCTAGTTTGTCTCTATTTATATAAGGTTATTTAGAAGAGGTTCATATATTCTAATGTCAACAATGTTCCTATTGTCATCATGATCGGAAATTTGAGAAAAATGAAAGCTTTATGATTCACTAAAAAAAGAAATACACGTTGCTTGTGCAAAAACAAAATACAATTCAGCACGATCATATATTAATTTTCCTGCGCAAACTACATACACGGAGCGCCAACGCGTCAGTTTACGGATAAGTTACTTAAGCAACATGAATAATGAACATCCACACGTGGAACACGCTGTTTGATTTATTACCACCACCTGGATGGACATGAAGTGCACCCCTTAGCTCGCTGCCGTTCTTTTTTGTGACTCACGTGGTCGTTTGCATGGTGGACGCATTGTCGATGAGCGGGACCGGGGTTTGCGTTTCGTGAGGCACGAAGGAAGTCCTTCAAAAATCCCCGAAACGGCGTCAGATGTCAACGATGGCTTGCCGCGTTTCACGGACACACGGATGCACCGTTGATGTTGAAATCATACGCAGTGACAAAGTCCGAGGCGTCGAAATGGTTCGCTCACACACGTGTATACTTCGCCTCAAAGTTAAAATCGCCACTTTCGCGCACGGAATAGCGCGCTTCCATTTCTCGCGCTGCTGCTTGTCTAATGGAACAGAGAACAACGATATCCTTTTGGTTACCTTGTAGCCGGAACGACACCCCGGCACGCAAAACGTATTAGGCATCCTCGTCTTGCAACATCGTTTCCGCTAGCTTAAACACATAATACCCAGCAGCCTTTCTCGCACTGCGCGAGCATGGTAATATGCGGACGGCGCGGACGATCACCTCTGCGGCCCCGCGGCGCCGCGCTGCGGCATTTTCGAGCAGCGTATGAAGCTCGCCCATAGCGTGATGGCTCAGTTTCGTGACCATAAGAAGCATTGAATGACTCTGACTGTACTGTGATTAGTCATATATGTGTATTGCTTGTAACATGATTATATAAGCCGATAGACGACACTGCCACTTCAATTGGTGTTGTCTGATGCAACGTTGCTATTGGTTTTTTTTACCGAGTGCCAGATGCCTGCTGACTATCGCCACGCAACCCTCCATGATTTCAGATGCCGTAAAGGAAAAACCTATGGGCATTTCCTTGAGCCACCTAAAACGAAGAGCCCCATGCAGACGTATGGTGTACAAAGGGGCGGGGGGGAGGGGGGGGGGGGTCAAATGCTTTCAGGCCACTTTTCCGTGTTTTTCTATGGAAGCGTGGCCTCCGAACTTTTGACCAACACTGTACATAGAGCTATCGCAGCAGTGTACACTCCAGCAGCCATTTCCTGAAGATCTCTTCGGCCAAATACTCTTTGCACTGCTACTCCGAATGCGTCCCTTACTAAATGAGCAAAACGTCAAATGAGAGCCAGTTTCTGAATTTGCGCAAAATGTCTGTGTAGCGCCAATGGGCTCCACCGACATAACCCTTATGCGAAAGGTTCCTGAAATACTAATGGCTTCCTGCGACGAGGGGCTCGAGCGGCGAACGCTTCTTGAATGGCTCCCGGTCAATATCACTGCGTATATCCTCCGCCAGACTTAGAGCCAGTAAATAGACTTCTTCACAAGTAGAAACAGTCGGCCGCCTCACCAAGGCACATCGGAAGCTGATGACGCGCGTGAACGCTTTTACCCCGTCCCTAAGCAACTGGTTATGTTCAGGGTCTTTTTTGCAGTAAACTTAGGGACCGAGTGCAGAGACTATCGTGGTACCACTATCCGTTTGGTAACAACGCAGTCGTATACAACCATGTCTGTGGACGGGGAACAATCATGAACGCGTACTATTTGCACATGACCATAGTGTCACCTGGGTGTGACGTCGACGAAGGAAGTAGGCGACATGTCCAAGATGAAACTGTTTATTAGGCCGAACTTGTGGCCAGGTAAACAGAAAGTTAGATTACAGCAATGCACGCTGGCACTGATAGCGGCGAACAGAGCGTCGGCCGTCGATCAACTGACAAGCGATGAAGCGCGCCGGCATTTATAAGTGTGACATCGAATATTCCAGCCTAATCGCTGGTTGTCGCACAAGCTCTGGAATCAGCTCGAGTGTTTGCGTTTTGCGCGCGCAATCTTAACAACATGATCTACAACAATCGCGAAGCTTCTCGAACAAAGAGGCGCAGTTTGCGATGAGCGTTGCTCACAGACTTTGTGGGCGAAAACCGAATACAGCAACTGTGAAAATTAGAAACGCGCGTGGCGATGCCCCCCCTCTGAAAAAGCATCGTCCCGATGCTTGACACAGAACACGGGGTAAAAATGCATGCAACAATAAATAACAATAATAAAGCAAGAAAGTACAATAATAAACCAATAAGTGCAGTCCTCAGGTTCGCTAACGCGTGTAATACGGTTTTAGGCGCACGACATGGACGACTTCAGGTCGCGCACGGCGCCGTTGAGAGCTCGTAATGCCGTCCGGGACAACCTCGAAGTCCAGAGCGCCTAGACGTCGAAGCACTTGGTACGGCCCGAAGTATCGCCGAAGAAGTTGCTTCACAGAGTCCCTGTCAGCGTACTGGCGTCCACACCCAAACGCGGTCGCCGGGCTGGTATTCCACGAAGCGTCACCGAAGATTCTAGTTGCGGCTGTCGGTCGTCTGCTAATTCTTGATTCGCAGGCGAGCGAGTTGTCGGGCTTCTTCGGTGCTCTGTAGGTAGGCGGTGACGTCGATGTTTTCCTCGTCGGTGGCGTTTGGTTACATGGCGTCAAGCGTCGTTGCCGGGTTCCGTCCGTAACCAACTTGCACGGCGTCATCTGCGTCGTTTCTTGTACGGTCGTCTTGTAGTCGAAAGTCACGTACGGAATGATAGCATCCCACGTCTTGTGCTCGACGTCGACGTACGTGGCCAGCATGTCGGCGATGGTCTTGTTGAGATGCTCGGTGAGGCCATTGGTCTGTTGGTGGTAGGCGGTGGTTCGGCGGTCGGTGGCTTGTCTGGCTGTATGCCAAGATCACCTGAGTTAGGTCAGCAGTAAATGCCGGACCTCTGTCGGTGATGACAACCTCTGGGGCGCAATTTCGAAGGATGATGTTCTCAATGAGAAACTTGGCTACGTTCGGCGTAACTCCCTTTAGACAGGGCCTTTGTTTCGGCGTAGCGGGTGAGGTAGTCGGTAGCCACGACGATCCATTTATTTCCGCAAGTTGTCGTTGGGAACGGCCCCAGGAGGTCCATTCCGATCTGCTGGAACGGTCGCCGAGGAGGCTCGATTGGTTGAAGGAAGGCTGCTAGTCTTGTGGGCGGTGTCTTCCGTCGCTGACAGTCTCGGCACGTCCTTAAGTAGCGGGCGACGTCGGTGGCAAGACGCGGCCAGAAGTACTTTTCCTGTACTCTTGCGAGCGTGCGGGAAAGTCCAAGGTGTCCAGCCGTCGGGTCGTCGTGTAGTGCCTGGGGGGACTTCTGGTCTCATTGCTGCAGGCACTACGTGAAGGTAGTCGGCTCGAAGTGGCGAGAAATTTTTCTTTATGAGAACACCGTTTCGCAAGAAAAACGACGCGAGTCCTCGCTTGAATGCCTTTGGAACCATCGCGGTCTTGCCTTCGAGATACTCCACAGGACCCCTGAGTTCCGGGTCAGCTCGCTGTCGTTCGGCGAAGTCATCCGTACTTAGGGTTCCCAAGAAGAAGTTATCCTCCTGGTCATCCTGTGGCGGAGGGTCGACGCGGGCGCCAGACAAGCAGTCGGCGTCAGAGTGTTCTCGTGCGGACTTGTAAACGATGGTAACGTCGAATCCTTGTAGTCTCAGGCTCCATCTTGCGAGACGACCTGAAGGGTCCTTCAGGTTAGCTAGCCAACACAAGGCGTGGTGGTCGCTCACAACTTTGAAGAGCCTGCCGTAGACGTAGGGGCGAAACTTTGACGTTGCCCAGATGATGGCAAGGTACTCCTTTTTTGTCGTGGAATAGTTGGCTTCTGCCTTGGATAGCGACCGGCTAGCATAACCTATAACCCTTTCCACGCCGGCAGTTCTCTGGAAAAGAACGGTGCCGAGTCCTACGCTGCTTGCGTCCGGTGTGGATTTCCGTGTCGGCGTGATGCGCAAGTATTGGAAACGTGTGCAGGCGTCTTTTCAATTCTCGAAATGATTCGACTTGCGCCGCTCCCCACTTGAATTCCACATCGTTTTTCGTGAGCTGAGTTAGTGGCTCGGCGATGCGTGAAAATTCCTTGACGAAGCGTCTATAATAGGCGCACAAGCCGAGAAATCGGCGCATGGCCTTTTTGTCAGTTGGCGGCGGGAAGGCAGCGATAGCAGCTGTTTTTCGCGGGTCGGGGCGAATTCCAGACTTGCTGATGACGTGACCCAAGAACAGGAGTTCCTCGTATGCGAAGCGGCGCTTTTCCTGGCTTCAGGGCGAGTCCGGAGGCCTTGATTGCTTGAAGTACTGCGTCAAGTCGCCGGAGGTGTTCGTCGAAGTATGAAGCAAACAAATGGCGTCGTCCAGGTACACCAGGCAAGTCTGCCACTTCAGTCCTGCCAGTACTGTATCCATAACCCTTTGGAAAGTTGCAGGCGCCGAGCAAAGACGGAAGTGCATGACTTTGAACTCGAAGAGACCGTCTGGTCTTATTCGCCTCGAGATCTTTGAGTGGCGCCCTCTAGCGTGTGACATCAGGGAGTTGACTCGGATGGAGCTCTTCGCGGCGCGCTCGCTACGTGAAGGCTGCTCGACGCTGCCGGCCTGTCTATCGTGCTCGAGTTATTGAAGTATTGGTGGGAAAGTTGACAAAAGAATTCGTACTGAATGTTCAAGCAAAATGTCGTTCTGTGTCGATTGCTCCTGGTGTCGTCTGCTAGCCATCCATGTGTACATCTGCTTCTATGGTGGATTTTTTTTTAGATGCGAAGCATCTTATGCTCGGGGCTCTGTCCGTCCCGCGTCCCCCGTCCCGCGTCCCGCGTCCGGCCACTTTCATGAAGTAGGGAAGCACCCATTATGCGAACCAGAACACTGTAGTAATATGAAGGCCGTCAACCACTATCACAGTCATGAGAGTCATGGCCGAGAGCACAGAGAGGCTGCTTAGCAATGGCTAGGCACGTGGTGTCTGTCGCCCAGGTTGACCCCATTGCTTGAGTCATGGTCGAGAGCACAGAGAGGCTGCTTAGCAATGGCTAGGGCAGGTGGTGTCTGTCTCCCAGGTTGACCCCATTCCTTGATCTCGCTTGCATGTGTTTGGAGGGGGGCTTAGTCCGTCCCACAGCGCATGCACGTCCCCTCTCTCTCCTACGCTCACCCCCTTTCTCTCCTCTAGGAATCCTCTACTCCACGGAGCGGCCCCCCGCGTCCCGCGCCTCCCCTCCCCTATCCTCTCCAACGCTCACCCCATTTCTCTCCTTTAGGAGTCATCCACTCAACGGAGCGGCTCCGGCGTCCTCTCCGCCTACCTCCTCTAGGTATCCTCTACTCTACGGAGCGGCTCCGGCGTCCCACATCCCAACAGCGCATGCGCGTCCTCTCCCCCTCTCTCCTCTAGGAATCCTCTACGGAGCGGCTCCCGCGTCCCACACCCCCCACAGCGCATGCACGTCCCCTCTCTCTTCTCTCGTACGGTCCCCCCCCGTCCTCTCCTCTAGGAATCCCCTACGGAGCGGCGCGCACGACAGGTGGTGTGGCAGCTGCATACTCCGCTGGGGTGCAACGGTAGTTCCGCGGTATAAAACAGACGGAGCGCGTGCGCCTCATTCTGTTTCCTGTGCAATGCCGCGATGAGCGCCCGGACCACTGCCGTGAAACGAGAGCGGCGACGTTCCTCACGTTCAAGCTAATTATCTCCCCGCTGCTTCGCATCCACACATGGTTCCCTTTAGCGGGAGATGGGGAATTTTCTTTTCGAGCTTGTTCTATGGCCGTGGCGCACTCAAAATGACTTTCCTGCCCATTTTCGATCACTGACTTCAGCGTTCTGGCTTCAGCTTCCATGTCTGCGTTAAAGCGCAATAAATGTATACCGCGTGCTGCGCGTGTTCGGTTGTCTAGCCTGCTCCTTCTGTTCAATTCCTATGTTCGGAGAATGACAAACTACGTGTGATGTCAGTCCAATAAATTAAATGGCGTTACCGGCAACAACGTTTGATTAAATCTACATTTTAGCAGCTGCTGTGTAAGCGCGTCATAAGTACTTTAAATTGAAACACGAACTAAACAAGGTGATTCTAAAGGGGATCCACGACGGGGATATGAAATATTGGTCCGGAGTGACTTTTTTTTGTTTTTGTTCTTTTTTTTTTACAACAAATTTAATCGTTACGCCAATAAATCAACGTTTGGTCACTCGTTCACGGTGGTCTGAATTAGTGTAATCATACCAACGTTGATAAATGCAAAGCTTTCGCATCGAAAGTCGTAAGAGAATGTATTTGCAATAAAATACTGTAAATCAGTCTCAACGGTCGATTCCTGATATGGCTTGGTGCGATCAGGGTACTAAAAAGACTCGAGTTCCTTATGCATTTGCCTAAGTTCAATCGAAGGCCATCTTTTAGATGCGAAGCATCTTATGCTCGGGGCTATGTCCGTCCCTCCTGCGTCCCGCGTCCCCTGTCCCGCGTCCCGCGTCCCGCGTCCCGCGTACGGCCACTTTCATGGCGTAGGGAAGCACCCATTATGCGAACCAGAACACTGTAGTAATATGAAGGTCGTCAACCCTACCACAGTCATCAGAGTCGTGGCCGAGAGCACAGAGAGGCTGCTTAGCAATGGCTAGGCAGGTGATGTCTGGCGCGCAGGTTGACCCCATTCCTTGAGTCATGGCCGAGAGCACAGAGAGGCTGCTTAGCAATGGCTAGGCAGGTGGTGTCTGCCGCCCAGGTTGACCCCATTCCTTAATCTTGCTTGCATGTGTTTGGAGGGGGGCTTAATCCGTCCCTCCTTCCCGCGTCCTACACCACGACAGCACATGCGCGTCCCCTCCCCCCTCTCTCTCCTACGCTCACCCCCCTTTCTCCCCTCTAGGAATCCTCTACTCTACGGAGCGGACCCCGCGTCCCGCACCCCCCCACAGCGCATGCGCGTGCTCTCCCCCCTCACTCCTTTAGGAATCCTCTACTTTACGGAGCGGCTCCCACGTCCCGCACCCCCCACAGCGCACGCACGTCCCCTCTATCTCCTCTCCTATGGTCCCCCCCCCGTCCCTTCCTCTAGGAATCATCTACGGGGCGGCGCGCACGACAGGTGGTGTGAGAGCTGCATACTCCGCTGGGGGGCGCCACGGTAGTTCCGCGGTATGAAAGTGACGGAGCGCGCGCGCCTCATTCTCTCTCCTGTGCAGCGCCGCGATGAGCGCCCGGACCACTGCCGTGAAATGAGAGCGGCGACGTTCCTCCCGCTCAAGCTAATTACCTACCCCGCTGCTTCGCATCTACACATGGTTCCCTTTAGCAGGAGATGGGGAATTTTTCTTGAGTCGATGTATTGTTCCTTCGCCGCCCCCCCCTCCGAATGCTTTCTGGACGTAACGTGGTTTTGCACTGAAGCTTTCTACACATCACCTGGTTTTGCATCGCCTCCGAGATCGGTCCACCAATTACGGAGGCAATGCAAAGCGACGATGTCATGTAATGACGTAATCATGTGACGTGACGTTATGACGTCACGAATTTTGGCGGTCTGGGATGTCATGATGATGTCATCATGTGATGAATTTTCGCATCACTCGTGTTGACGCTGGTGACGGGGGACGCCTACGGCCTAATTTTCGCATTTGATCAGGAATCTAAGGCTCTCACCTAAAAACATTCAATCTTGTTACAGCACGGTAAAGAATAGCAATAATCAGCCACAGGGGCCAACAGTATGGTGGGAAAGAACTCTCTTTCTCCTCTTCCTGGACACATTCGCCTATTTTTCCTACTGTTTACCAAGCTTTACTATCGGTATCAAATGAAACGCGCACACTGCAGCGGATCGCGTTGCCCAAGCATTAGAAATATAGTGCGCGCCATCCTGTCATCACCATTGACAGGCTCGCACAGTCGATTAGGCAGCACTGGGCGATTGAAAACATGAATGTGGCTCATGAGCGTATCTACCTCTAACCATAAGGGTCGAACTGTACCACGCGCACCACTGCTGGCGTTTCATTCCGAGTGATCTTATTTGGATCCAGCTCGCCGAGTCAATGCTAGTGGTACGCAGCAACCCGCTGGTCGATGAAGTTATCGATTTCATTTTGTCGGCTGTCGTGTTTGCACAAGTCCGAATGACTACAATTGGGAGTGGAGTGTGAATTTTCGTTCAACTCAAGTCTGTTTACACAACGCTGATTTTTGCGAATAAAACGCGAAATTGATCGCGCTTCGATTTCAAAGCAGCGTAGACTCTCTTTAACTCACTTGGCGGGGGGCGTTCGCGCTTTCACGTAAGCTATTTGAGCGCCATCCAGCCCAGTGAGTGACGCTACGAACTCGGGGGGCATGAACTTGACCACGATGGCTGTGGGTATACATAAGATATGTAAAATGTTAACGTTCCTTAAACACATGTAATGCTAGAAGTAATCTCAAGAAATATCATTTGAAGAAAATGCAGCTACTAGTCGAGGAACACCGTGAGCGAACTATAACGAAAATGCTGCTGTTTTAGCCAGAGCGTATCTTGGTTGGTGAGCTTGGGTTCGTCGTAGCATGCTCGGTAAACTCGGCGAGGGCGAGGGCGTCGCTGGCTTCCACAATTTCTTCGATGTAGGCGACCGTCCTGCCTTTGGTCACATGCTTGTATTCGTTAATGAAGTTCGTGAGCATCACTGTTGCTTTCCCGTCAAGCAACTCGGCGATGCCTCTTGCGACGCAAATCTGACGGTTTACAAGCAGGCGCTGATCGCCCTCGATGACGCCTTCGAAGTCTGTGGGTTTTTTGGTGCCGACGGAAATGATGACGCCGGAGAGAGGCGGAATGGTGACGTGCTCTTCTATAACGTTCAATGCATAGTTCCACGGCGTCGTCTAGGTAGGCAGCGCTTTTTCTGAAGTTAGTGTTATCGATTCAGACCTGAGGTCGATGACGGCGCCGTGTTTACTTAGGAAGTCCATCCCAAGTATCACATCCCTGGAGCAGTGCATGCTGCAGGATTAGAAAGCTGGCGGGAAAAGTACGGTTATTGATGGTGACTCTTGCTGTGTAAACACCGGCCGGCGCTATTAGATGACCGCCAGCGGTCCGGATTTCAGGGCCTTGCCAAGCAGTCTTCACTTTCTTCAACTTCGTCACGAAAGGTCCACTGACGACGGAATATTCAGCTCCAGTGTCGACGAGAGCGGGCACGTTGTGGCCGTCGAATATTACGTCGAGGTCGCTGGTTCGTCGTCGTGCGTTGCGGTTGGGTCGCGGCGTCGGATCACGGCTACGTCGATTTGTTGCGCTGCTTCCTTGTAGCGTCGTCCCGTCTTCGTCGGTCCGCGACGTTTCGTCGGCAGGGCTTCGTCTGCTTCGCGTCGTGTTCTGCAGGTTTCGTCGTGTTGTCGTCGTCGGCGGCCGCGGAGGATCTTCGGCATTCCGTTGTACATCAACCGCACCTCCATCGGTTGCTGCCCTTAGTTTCCCGGATGCGGGCTAGGCGACCAGCCCCGGTTTGGGCGAGTGTACTGCCGGCGGTGCAATGACATGTAGCGGCCGGGCGAAGGTGAACGGTATGGTCGTCGTGGTTGCGACTGTGCTCCGGTAATGTAGTCGGCGATGTCGCGAGGTCGTTCACCTGACTTAGGACGCGGCGCGTTGACGGCGAAACCACGTAGTCCCATCTCACGGTACTGGCACCGGCGGTACGTGTGGCCGGCTTCTCCGCAGTGGTAGCAGAGTGGACGCTGGTCGGGGGGCTCGCCAGATATCGGTCTTCCTCGGCGTGTACCGCTGGCCTGCAGGCGAGCGAGATGGCGGCAGTGGGGGCGGGGGCGGCGGCGTCTGGCGACGGTAATGCTGCTGAGCGGCGTCCTGACGGGGTCGTGGAAAGGTACGTAGCGTCGGGTTGCAGCAGCGTAACTCAAGGCCTGCGGCTGGGGCTGTGGTTGTTCGGGAATTCCCAACGCTTGCTGGACTTCGTCACGAACAATGTCGGCGATGGAGTCCACTTGAGGCTGTGCCGCGGGTAAGAGCTTACACAGTTCCTCCCGCACGATAGCTGGGATCGTTTTGCGCAGGTCGTCGGAGCAGAGAGATTGAACGTCTGCGTACCCTGGGGTCGAGCGGCGATTGAATTGTCGGGTGCGCATCTGCAGTGTCTTTTCAATCGTCGTCACTTCGGAGACGAATTCGTGGACAGTGCTCGGTGGATTCCGCATTAGTGCCGCGGAGAGCTCCTGCTTTAGTCCTCGCATGAGAAAACGGACTTTCTTTTCCTCGGGAATGTTAGGGGTCAGCGTGGCGGAAGAGTCGCGTCACTTCATCGAAGACGGTCGCACTTTCGTTCGGGAGTTGCACCCTCGTCTCCAGCAACGTCGCGGGTCTTTCCTTGCGGGCGATGCTCCTGAACGTGTCCTGGAATGTGCCGCGGAAAAGATCCCAGGTTTGAAGCGCAGACTCCCGATTGTCGAACCAGGTCCTTTGCCGCGTCTTCCAGGTAGAAGTAGACGCAACGCAGCTTCTCGTCCGAGTCCCAGTGGTTGAGGGTGGCCACTCGTTCGTACGTTTCCAGCCAGGTCTCCGGGTCTTCGAACGATGATCCACGGAAAGTCGGTGGCTCCCGTGGCTGCTGCATCACAATGGCTGGCTGTGGCGCAGCGGCTGTCATCGTTCCCGCAGTCGAGGTCATGGCCTTCGTCTTCCGAGTTTTGTCAGGTAGTGGCCCGTACTCGGGTGGTTGACCTTGTTGCCTGCGGCTTGTTCGCTGCTCGGGGTTGTCGTAGATGTCTTCACGACTGGCACTGGCTTCATGGCTTGACGCGGGCGTCCGGTAGATGAAAGCAGCACCTCCACCATATGTCACGTGAGTGTGACGTCGACGAAGGAAGCAAGGCGACTTGTCCAAGATGAAACAATTTAAGGCCGAACTTGTGGCCGGTAAACGGAAAGTAAGATTACAGCAATACAGGCTGGCACTGATAGCGGCGAACAGAGCGTCGGCCGTCGATGACCTGACATGCGGTGAAGCGCGCCGGCATTTATAAGTGTGGCATAGAATATTCCAGCCTTATCGCTGGTTGTCGCGCAAGCTCTGGAATCAGCTCGAGTGTTTGCGTTTTGCGCGCAATCTCAACAACATGATCTACAACAATCGCGAAGCTTCTCGAACAAATAGGCGCGGTTTACGATGAGCGTTGCTCACAGTCTTTGTGGGCGAAAACCGAATACAGCAACTGTGAAAATTAGAAACGCGCGTGGCAATAGTTGCTTATGCTATGCTTAACAGCGGAGCTTTTTCAGCCACCTGTAATCTCTCCAATGCGAAGAAAACACTACGACGTCCTCATTCGTTGCCTCGCAACTGGTTCCACAACTGCGCAACCGCTTCACCAGCGCATCCACTGCTTCGCCAGCACCTTCTAGGACATTACGCGCTACCGCGAGCTCCTTCACTTGGAACCCCTAAATCTTTCCTACTCCCTCATTTTCTACAAAGTAGGCGCGTACCGGTGGCGCGCCGCGCCAAGGAGAGATACGGGTGACCCAAAAAAGCTTGTAATGCTATGAGCACGCCGTTTACAGGGACTCGGGGCGCGCTCCCAAGCGAGACTGCTGGTCTTGACTAGTTCAAAGTTACTTAACTTGTTGTTGGGCGAATTGGTGTTTACATAACATGGTGATTTTAGCGCTAAAAGAAGACGAACACATGTCAGGGACAGGACAGACGCTACTAAGAACTCGTGTAGTGCAAAGATTGCAATGAAATATATAGTACAAAGGGTGCGCAAACGCAACGAGTGCATACCAAGGCAACACCACTTACCAGGCTACTGGCGTGTCATATAAAAAAAATATAATGTCGTTCTTACACAGGCAGATAGATGTCCACTAACACAGCTACCTCCTTTTTTGTTTATATGGTACGCCTCCAAAGTTCAATAGCTGATTTACACCGGCTTCTACCTAGAATCTTGGCCTCACGAGATAACGGCTCACACGTGCATTTTCGGCAGAGGGACGAAAGATGGGCACAGTCTACTTTTTTTTAGATTTTGCGTATGGGCCCTTACCCGGTCAATAAGTTAGCGGCCCTTTTGCCCGACCTACTACTTTCAGCAAGACAGCGGTATTTCGTACACGACTTCTTGCACACATTTCACAAAGGGCGAGGCATGCTCCTTTCAGCATCGATTCTTCTTTCTACCACCCTTTGCTGTGCGAGGGCAAATCTGTGCGAGCGTGCTTGGCGCCGAAAAAACGAGTGGCACCCCATGCCTATTGGCAACCTTCTTTAGGTTATGAGAAACCTTGTTTACATATGGTACAACTTCAGGTTTTTCCCACAATGCTCCCACATCCACTGATTTCCACTTGGCACTGCCCTTCAATTTTCGAAGTGGCGCTTCAGCCACCGAAAGACTAGCTAAAGACACTCTCTAAAGACTAGCTAAATGAATAAATGAAAGTAAAGGTAACACTCTGACTGTCTTTGTCAGCGCAATAACGGACAAACCGGGAGTGCCGTTTAGGACGATCATAAGAGAGTGAGGTACCTGGCAGCATAATGTTTGTAAATTCCTTTTATGTACACTTTCCAGCTTCCAGACAAAAGACCCCTTCTATATCCGAAGCTTTGAAGAGTGTAAAATTTCTTCAAGAAAACGAGTGCTCGGTGAAGGCTTTTTCTTTTGATGTAGAAGATTTATTATACCTTTGGGGCTGTGAGAGCGTGGATAGAAGAAAACGGTGTAATTGCCTTTCAAAACACCGCAGGAGTCACAGTAGATAAATTTTTTTTACCCTTTACCTCAACAACACTTTTATCTGCTTTAACTAGCGACAATTCTTGCAAGAAAGGGGAATCTGCATCGGGTCATGCGTGGCACCAATTTTGTGCAAAATTTTTCTTGCTAACATTGACCAATGCCTTGAGCGGGTTCTAAGAAATGTGGTAAAAAAGGTTTTTAGAAACACGCACGGTTGTTTTTATAATCTTAAGCGAGACGTGTACAGTGACATAGCGCAACATCGTGTACCTAGTGGTGAACCTTTTGAAACAGTACTGAAAGGGCCTTTCGTACACGCGAGAGCTGTCCCAATGTAATGAGTTACAGTTTTTATATCTCAATTTGCAGTTTTGTAAGGGTCACACTTGTTGGGTGTTTTACCCTAGGGCACGAAAGGAACTCCTACCATATCACTCTGCCCACTCAAAGCTTGTTAGAGGGTCATCGCTGTATTCTGCCTGGAATCGGCCCTGCGAAAATCGGGCACGCATGTAGTTGAAAAGCTATTTGTGCAACAATTGGAAAGACTATAGTCGGTGGGATTTCCTGGACCATTTTAGTATCGGTGGCTGAAGCCCTACTTCGAAAACGGAAGGGCAGCGCCAAGCGGAAAATAGTGGCTGTGGCCGCACTGGGGAAAAAACCTGAAGTTGTACCATATGTACACAATGAATCACATAGCCTAAAGAAGGTTGTCATTAGGCATGGGGATCCCGCTTGTTTATTCAGCGCCAAATTAGCTCGCAAAGCTTTGCCCTCGCACAACAAAAGTGGGTAACAAGAAGAAAGGATGGTCCAAGAAGCATGCCTCGCCCTTTGTGAAATGTGTGCAGGGAGTGGAGTGGACATGCCGCTGTCTTGCGGAAAATCATACGTAGGGCAAACAGGCCAGTGCGTTAATGACCGGTTAAGGGCGCATACGCAAAATCTAAAGAACGTAGACTGTGCCCATCTTTCGTCCCACTGCCGAAAACGCACGTGTGAGCCGTAATTTCGTGAGTTCAAGATTCTAGGTAAAAGCCGGAACAAATCAGCTCGTGAACTTTCTGAGGCGTACCATATAGAGCAAACAGGAAGTAAATGTGTTAGTGGCACGTCTATCTGCTTGTGCAAGAACGAAATTAGGTTTTTTTTGATATGACATGCCTGTAGCCTGATAAGTGGTGTTGCCTTGATATGCGCTCGCTGCTTTTTGTGCGCCATTCTGCTATATATATTTTTTGCAACCTTAGCAATAAAGCAGTTATTAGTAGCGCCTGTCCTGTCTCTCATATGTGTTCGTCTTTTTAGCGCTGAAATCGCCATGTTAATTGAAACAAAACGGCAAGTTGGGCGAGTTGGTAGTTAAACATGGTTATATGAGGGCAGCGCGACCCGGACTTAGGACTGACCCGGACTTAGGACTTGTGTACGTGTCTCTCAGTCCTAAGTCCGGGTCGCGCTGCCCTCATATAACCATGGTTAATTGAAAGTTGCCCATGACGTAATATGACGAAACGGTGAGAGGCAGCTGTGATGGACTCGAGAGGAACTTGTCATCACTTGGAATTATTTCGTATAACTTAGGATCTCTTAGCATCACTTTGTGTGGCTAGGACCAGTTAGGAACCGATGGGCTCTGCTGTGGCATAAGCCTTGCGCCACTAGTGGTAGCTACACCCTGACATTTTCTCGTATTCCCGGAAAGTAAGTCATTACGTTCAATTATAGAAATTGTTCATGATTAGCTGAAGACCCTCAATCTATAATCTGACAATTCCACAGCACCTTCAGAAAGCGCCGATTGAATTGATGCCTGTACGGTATGTCTCATGTACTCATTTGTCTCCCACGCTTCATTTATGCATGCAAAGTTCCTGGCGTGTCACCAACCAGCTATGACTAATGTCAATCCAGTTTACGAGACTCTATCTGTTTGCGAGGCTCTAACTTCAAATTACATTTTTCTTAAAATCTGGAGAAAAACATTCAAGGGGATACTTAAGAAAATGTTGGACACCATTTTCAAGAAATTTGGGCAGAATATATTCAGAAAAAGAAGTGGTACATAGATGTACCACTGTGTTTATAGCATGCCATAAAAAGTGGTACGTATGTATACCGCTGTGCTCAGATGGTACGAAATAAAATAATATGAACGGCAACATTATTTATAAATGTAATTGGGCTGTGTACATTTAGAGTTCTTTTACGCATTCAATGCACAGTGGAACTATACTAACCAGGCTATACTGGGCCTATACTTCACAGCCGGGCGGCTGTTCCCAGCTTAATAAATTGTAGCGATATCCTGTGTTGTTCATGCACTTACTGAGCTTATGCATAGCTGGGAAAACTACTTACACTGTTTTGTTGAAAACGGTACCGAAGGCGTATGTTGAGATGTATTCAAAGTAATTTTCGCTGTATTTTGCCCGAAGAGTGGCGAAGACATCTGTTAAGACATCGTAAGGTATTTGTTCACTCTCTAGAAGAACCTTGTAGCTCAAAGAATTGTTATTCCTTCGCCGTAACTTCACGAATGAACGTTCTTTGGGACGTATCCGTCGCTGTCTCAGCGAATATGGTGCTCAAGTTTATATAACTGCAAGGGAACAAAAGTGTATTGACATGGCTAGTGCTTCTATTAAAGTCGCATTGTCATACCGCGCCCTAACAGGCAATGCTCTATTCATAGGTACGAGCAAAGTCGTCAATCTTAAGCAAACCAGCATGCATCGCTTTCCTTAAATTATTATGCGGCGTACTCCTGTTTTTGCAAACATATGTGAAAAAATGCGCACTTTTTGTCTTTTTTCTGACCAGGATACAGAAAAATCAAGATAAAGCAGCTCATTTTATATACAAGGTCACATGGCTACAATTACACACATTCATTTTTAAAAGGAACGGAATATAGATTCAGTCAATGAATTTGGACATCTGCGAATATGGTAACTAAGGTATAAGTTGCACGCTAAAGAAATGAGACAATAATCGTCGTGTCTGACAGTTCATGCTGATTAGTACTTTGACAAACCACCCAATCGAAGTTATCAGTCATGTATTAGACATTTCGCTGTCCGCCTAATGAAAGCCGTATATGCATCCGTGAATCCGTACGTCATGAATGTAGAGCCCATATGTAAAATTAAGAGATATCTTTTCAGAAATTATGAATAATATAATAAGATATAGGTTAGCACGAAAGCTTGTGACGATGCACGTTGCAAAAACTAGCCTCTAGGCCGATTTTTGCCCACCGTCGTGTTGTACTTTACAACATGGTAAAGATGTGACGGCTTTCGCCTTTACGCCCTTAAGCAGTTGCAAGCATCGCCCGTAATTTTTTCATCTTTCATTTCAATATAAGAATATTTGGCTTAAATGGAACTGCGAAAAAACTTAATTCCTTCCATCAGCGGCTCCGATCCATTTTACTGCTACACGTGTCGCACCTTAAATGACGTGTCCCACCTGCCAACAGCAAAGCATACAATTGATGGAATGATTACCAGGCCAATGCATTATATTTCATTTTTGACTTTCTCATTGCATTCTCATAATCAGCCTTCACGTGGTGAGTAAAATCACAAGCAATATCCTTATATGCTGCACTTTAACGGTCACCGGTACTCTTCTGGGAAAGGCTGGTCCTCTGGCAGAAGTAATAAATAACATTAAATTTTCGACGTGTGTCTTGTTACGCGTATGCTTCGCCGGCGTCTAAAAAACGTTTTTATGCACACATTTTTCCAGAATGTCTCGGCAGCTATACCACGTGAAAGCTTGGCAGAGTAGGCTGCCCGATAAGACATTACCTTTGTTGCGTTGTCTTTAGCGAGTGGAGCAGGTCGAAAATCCCAAGACCAATGTATGCTATAATAATAGGGAGGATCCAACCAGTCACAAACAGGAAAGGTGTGCGCCACAAATACAGTAGTCTCTTTTGCATGAGTGCACGGAAGCGCTGTAGGGTTCTTGGTACCAGCTCCACCGGGACTATCTCGGTTGCTCTGCGTCCTGAAATGCGAACAGTTTTTGGCGTGGTGACGCGGTTCTCAGTCGACAATTCCTTTAAAAATAGAATGGTATGTTATTAAATACAACGAATTTTTCAATTAACAGACTAAAAGTAAACTGATATTACAGCTACAAGACGTACTCTGAGGTAAGTGCCTTTGCCCTCTGCCTTCTCTCCTTCTTGAAAACCCGAAAATGTGACTATTCCAAGTTCACTTAAAAACAGCGCTAAAGACGGAGGACAAGTAAAAGAAGTCTGTCCTTCTTTTACTTGTCCTCCGTCTTTAGCGCTGTTTTTAAGTGAATTATGTCTTACCAACTCGCCCAAGCCACCACGTTAACTATTCCAAGAGAGCGCGAGAAATTGCCCTGGGAGAATCTCTACCAGTTCCCGAGAGATAGGTTTAAATACCCCTTGGAAAGAAACTTGCGATCCGTGAAGGAACCACACCGACAGACATTCATCATTCCAACTTCTTCGATTGCAGATCTCGCCTGCACCCCTTTATTCCGTTTCTTTTTCAACATCCTCCCGCTCCCCTGTAGCGTCGCTCAATTCAAGCTTGTACAATTACTGTGCTGGTATTTTTTAAAACTTTCCGTCTTGAACTTTCACTCCGCAAGCTTGGATGTTGCTATCTTCACCAGGGTAAACGTCTGTGATTCGCCCAAGGTGCCAAACACCTCTAGAGATGACAGGCTCTTCAATGATTACCACGTCATCTACTCGGAGACAGCTGCTGGGATGTGCTGGGTACAGGCGATGTGCTGGGTACAGGGGATGTGCTGGAAGTTCTAGCAGATACTTTTTTTCCGATCGCATCCACAGGTGATCCATCAGCTTCTGCCTGTATCTCAACCTCTGGCTGATGTCACTTCGAGCAGCCTGAGCACTTATAGCATCGTAGCCATTGTTGCTCCGCTCCGGAGAAGCTAGCAATGAACACCCAACAAGAAAACGCGCCGGTGTCACGATAATCTCGGGAGCGCTTTCAGCGGACGGGCTTTGAAAGAAAAACGGGAGTCGGAGGTGGCACAGCAAACACCATTCATCAAACCAAATGTCAAATATCCAAAAACACGCCAAACAAAACATCTACGCAATAATCGGCCAGTAATCGAAAATGAAACTAACTACAATCTCAAGTTCAGTGCTTTAGCCCTAAACCAGTCTAGCTACTATGGCTTCATACTCTCATGGGATCACACATGGGATCGCACACTAATCGAACGTCTTACTACTCTTCATGGCGTTGGCTTGTTACGACGTGGCATCGCCGCCCCGTCGTGTCCATCGCTGACGTGCTGGAAGTGGTCTTACGGTTGCCGACTGTCAGCATCCGCCTGTCGATCCACTTGTCTCCCTTGCTTGTTTCCCGATCGTCGTGGGTCTCTGCAGGTTAGGCTTAAGTGCGTCTTTGGCCTCTCCTAAGTACCGCCCGGCCAAACCGTCGACGATGCACCCCGGGGACTGTCATGTGGGTCGCAGCCGTCCTGTTAAGAAGGCGAAGAGCTGCAGGAGCTCTGGGAACCACTGTGATGAGGTGCCGCAGGTCCGGAGAACCTCTCTCGGCGTCTACCGAGGTCGACGGCTGCTTCCCGGCACCCTCACGCCGCTACCTTCAGATCTTGGCGCCTGCTGTTCTCGCCGCGAGAGCTACCCAGACTCCTTCAACCTTCTTCGATTCGCGCTCTACAGGACAATGCCATTTCTTCCCTCGAGTTTTAGATGCGAAGCATCTTATTCTCGGGGCTATGTCCGTGCCTCCCGCGTCCGTCCCGCGTCCCGCGTCCGGCCACTTTCATGAAGTAGGGAAGCACCCACTATGCGAACCAGAACACTGTAGTACAATATAAGGCCGTCAACCACCACTACAGTCACCAGAGTCATGGCCGAGAGCACAGAGAGGCTGCTTAGCAATGGCTAGGCAGGTGGTGTGTGTCGCCCAGGTTGACTCCTCTTGCTTGCATGTGTTTCGGGGGACGGGGGCTTAGTCCGTCCCTCCTTCGCGCGTACCACACCACCACAGCGCATGCGCGTCTCCTCCCCCCTCTCTCTATCCTCTCCTATGCTCACCCCCTTTCTCTCCTCTAGGAATACTCTACTCTACGGAGCGGCGCCCGCGCCCTACACCCCCCACAGCACATGCGCGTCCCCTCCCCCCTCTCTCTCCTCTCCTAAGCTCACCACCTTTCTCTACTCTAGGAATCGTCTACTCTACGGAGCGGCGTCCCAGAGCGCATTTGCGTCCTCTCCCCCCTCTCTCCTACGCTCACCCCCCTTTATCTGCTGTAGGAATCCTCTACTCTACAGAGCGGCTCCCGCGTCCCACAGCGCATACGCGTCATATACGTTCCCCCCCCGTTCTCTCCTCTAGGAATCCTCTACGGAGCGGCGCGCGACAGGTGCTGCGAGAGCTGCATACTCCGCTGATAGTTCCGCGGTATAAAAATGACGGAGCGCGCCTCATTCTTTCTCCTGTGCAGCGCCGCGATGAGCGCCCGGGCCGCTGCCGCGAAACGAGAGCGGCGACGTTTCTCCCGCTCAAGCTTACGATCTCCCCCCCGCTGCTTCGCATCCACACATGGTTCCCTCTAGCGGGAGATGGGGAAATTTTTAGATGCGAAGCATCTTATGCTCGGGGCTCTGTCCGTCCCTCCCGCGTCCCCCGTCCCGCGTCCGGCCACTGTCATGAAGTAGGGAAGCACCCATTATGCGAACCAGAACCCTGTAGTAATATGAAGGCCGTCAACCCTAACACAGTCATCAGAGTCATGGCCGAGAGCACATAGAGGCTGCTTAGCAATGGCTAGGAAGGTGGTGTCTGTCGCCCAGGTTGACCCCATTCCTTGAGTCATGGCCGAGAGCACAGAGAGGCTGCTTAGCAATGACTAGGCAGGTGGTGTCTGTCGCCCAGGTTGACCCCATTCCTTAATCTTGCTTGCATGTGTTTGGAAGGGGCTTAGTCCGTCCCTCCTTCCCGCGTCCCACACCACCACAGCGCATGCGCGTCCCCTCCCCCCTCTCTCTCCTAAGCTCACCCCCCTTTCTCTCCTCTAGGAATCGTCTACTCTACGGAGCGGCCCCCGCGTCCCACAGCGCATGCGCGTGCCCTCCCCTGTGCTCTCCTACGCTCACCACCTTCCTCTTCTCTAGGAACCATCTACTCTACGGAGCGGCGCATGCGCGTCCTCTCCCCCCTCTCTCCTCTAGGAATACTCTACTCTACGGAGCGGCTCCGGCGTCCCACATCCCCACAGAGCATGCGCGTCCTCTCCCCCCTCTCTCCTCTTGTAATCATCTACTCTACGGAGCGGCTCACGCGTCCCACACCCCCCACAGCGCATGCACGTCCCCTCCCCCCTCTCTCTCCTCTCCTACGGTCCCCCCCCCCCGTCCTTTCGTCAAGGAATCCTCTACGGAGCGGCGCGAACGACAGGTGGTGTGACAGCTGCTTACCCCGCTGGGGGGCGCCACGGTAGTTCCGGGGTATGAAAATGACGGAGCGCGCGCGCCTCATTCTCTCTCCTGCGCAGCGCCGCGGATGAGCGCCCGGACCACTGCCGTGAAATGAGAGCGGCGACGTTCCTCCCGCTCAAGCTAATTATCTCCCCGCTGCTTCGCATCCACACATGGTTCCCTTTAGCGGGAGATGGGTAATTTTTTTCCATTACGTCTCGGGTCGCGCGCCACACGCCCTTCACCGAGGAATCATGGGTGCGGACATGGCAGCGGAGCACACCATCGGGTACTTTTCCGTAGTTCCGCACACCATCGCCCCTTTCCAGCATTTCCGCACGTGGCTGGTGCGCCTTTTACTCATCACAGCCGGACACATCGGAGAAGGCTCTTTAGCGGCCGTTTACATGTTGGTCAACGGTCCTGAATTAACTGCTTATCCCTCCAGTAGCATCGCCTCAGTTCGTTCGCTTGTGAGCTTGCACTTTCCCATCACCTTGCGCAACGATGACATGACTGTTCGGACAAGCCTCTCCCATCAACCACCCCACCAAGATGCACCTGACCCGATAAACTTCCACACTGTGCGATGGGTCAGTAGGAAAGACACTAATGAAGAGCACTTCATGACCTTCCACATGTTCCAGAGGTCCCGTGATGCACTCGTTAAGGCAAGAGCGTTATCGGAGTGCAGTGTTGCGGAAAGTCTTCTGCGAGCCAGAAACATCCGCAACGCTAGTAAGGAAGCGCTAGTCGAGATCGCACTCCTCAGTTCAAGGTGTACTGCTCTCGTAGTCGCACAGGTGAATAGCAGGGTGTAAGCTTTCGATGCATCACGATATAAGCTGTTGTTGCTTTATATATAGGAGGGGACCTGGAAAGTCCAATCACACTACATCAAGAGAAGTCACAAGGGAAGCCGGTCGTCAGGCATCGGCACGTATTGCACGTTCCGAGGTTTAACGTATCTTCGGCAAAGGAAACAAGCATTATTCATTCGTTTAACTTCTTGTCGAGTGCGGATAACCTAATAACGCTGTCGTATTTGCATCATAGTGCTTGTCACACCCCCCATGCAAAACTCTGCAGCGAGCCTCAGTCACTACCAAAGCCGTGAAGGAATGCCTCTGCGGTAGTATGACCGGTTGCTTTTGTCATGTGTCGCGCTGATTCTTTCAAGTCGTCCGCCAAACCGAAGCTCTCTGCTTTGGCCCAAGAAAGGGTGAAGATCGAGCAGCATAGACTTTCTGGAGAGTATCTCTAAGCTGAACCTGTTCAACGTCATTCGCGAATACTTCGAGTTGAACACGTCGTACCCAAAACCTTTCAGCCTTGCATAGTTCCAGTGTACAAACTATTTTGCTGAGCGATATTTGAATACCATGGTATCCAATCCGCAAAACGGGAGTTCCAGGCTGTGACGCGCAGAACCTTCTGCTGGTTGTTATGCTTACTTAAATCAATCACACGGTGTAAGTTCCTAGACGATGCTTGAAGGAATACATGTGGCGTGTCAATCTCTACCTCTTCGTTAATCGGTGTCACTGGATTGGTTATGTAGGCCAAATTGATTTCGGCTGGGACTACTGTTCAGGTCGTCGCCACCAACAGCGACATGCACGAAGAGTCCTTATAGGTATCCCCCTAGTCAGTACATCTGATGGGTTGTCCTCGCCCGGGCAGTAGCGCCATAGCACTGGTACAGTAACTTTTGCTAGTTCAGTCACTACGTGCTTTAGAAACTGATTCAACTTGTTATGGTTCACCGCGGATCCAGCTCAAGCGTGATCATATAGTCACTACCCATGATGCAGTGGAAACGCTTTGAATCGCATGAGGAACAAATGAATTTTTGCAATCTTGTTCCCACTACCGCGGCATACACTCCAGCTTTGGTAGCGTTAAAGTCTTAATGGGTGCCACTCATGGTTTCGCTATTATCAGTGAGGTAACTGGGTTCCCACGTTCGTCAAATACTCTCAAATAGGCACACGCTTCATAAGTCTTCAGTCTAGCATTGACGTAGATGTGCAGCTCTGGGTAAGCGCTGAGCCCTTTATCAAGGCAGTCCTTAAAGGGACCGACAACTGCCCAGAACATGAAATCAGATGACTCCACTGATCGAAAGATTGTCGGTCGTGAGAGGTGGATTCACATTTTTATTTCTTCATTAAAATTCGCGAAAAATGACATATAGTGCCTCTGGCGGCAAAAAACATGAACGATCCGCTGTCCCCGGCCAAGTGACCGTTTATTGCTCTACGCGGTCGACAATATTTTTTTTTACTACTGAAATAGTGTTGGTTTCTTTGTAATAAAAAATATTACTCTATAAAAATGTGCATATAGACCTGCGCTAGTAGTAAGCATTAAAGTGGCTCTGTCTTCCCGTGACGTAATGATCCCATGCTGCTCCCATTTAAAGCGTGCTCCCATTTCCAGCGTGCTCATGCAACCGCGCACACAGTTTACAATCAATCAATACCTCGGATTTCACGTCCCAAAAGCCGCGATGCGATTATGAAAGACGCAGTAGTGGAGGGCCCTGGAAATTTTGACCATCTGGTGTTCTTTAACGTGCACTGACATCGCACGCAGTTTCCAGGTCGCTAAGCTTTTGGAGCGACGTACTTTGCTACGTACACTTCAGCTCAGAAGTGGCGTGCACTGCTTCTCGGCCCGGCCGGGCATATGCGTAGTGGCGTTTTCGGTCACTTGGCTTGGCTTGCGTATCGGAAAAGAAATCGACGCAGGGACAACCAACTCATGACACAGGCGTCGTCAACCTTATGCGTAGGCACACACAACGCGGTACAAATACAGGTAAGGTGTATAATGCTACATCATCTCATCTTGGTATTTGTTATCTTCGTAACAGCTTGGTATTTTCAAAAAAAATAGTTCAAAAGCTCAAAGTAAAGGCTGGCTAAGCATGGTTGCAGGAACTCCTGCGAAAGAAGATCGATGACAGCTTTCACAAATAGCGAGAAGGGCTGGCGGCATCGCTATCGATATTCAGCGTTGCTGGAGGAAAGGTACAGGGCTGGTCAAAAGTTCCCAGGCCACTATCCCATGTATTCCTATGGCAGCGTGGCCTGGGAACTTTTGACCACCCCTGTACATCTGTGTTTAGAGCCTTTCAGATCGAAAAATAGTGGTTGTAACATAACGACGAGCTTTTGCGATTATCTACTGCAGCTACAAACACTACAAGGGGTGAGCTTTCTGTCACGCCGGAAAAAAAATGCGTCGAAAAAAATCAGTTGTCGGTCCCTTTAAGAGGTGTAATGCCTTCAGCGCATGACGATTCGTCGAACGCGACTTGAAACTGCTTTGTTCTCGGAGCTGCTTCTCTCGTACTTTCTCGATGTGGCAGCCCAATTTAGAGTAGCATCCATAGCCACCACTTTAACGTGTCCAAGTTCCAGGAATTGCCGGATTACCGTGTCGTATCGCTTCACTAATCCTTGTTTCATCCATAGCCTCTTTGCCGGTTTCTGTGGACGTGTGAGCGCGCTGTCACGGTTGTCTTCAAACAGCTGTTTCTTATCTTCCTTCCGAGTCATTATGTGCCTCCCATTTCTCTTGTCAGTCATTCCTTGGAAGCGCGCAATGGACTCATGTAAGAGTACTATTACAAATTCCATGCTGAGTAATCTCCTCTTCCTCGAGCCATATGCATCCAATGAGTATGGGTCGATAAGCTTATTCGCACCTTTATTACCACACTGAAACAAACCCCCAAAACATGTCGAAATCACTTCGTCCACCTTCTACCGGTATAACATCGTTAGGAAGGCATACACCATTATACTATTAAAATAAACAGCACAGTGCAAACCTTGCAGAACATACGTACAGTGCTCCAAACTGCAAGGAGAAGCCCCCAAAGAGGACATTTATAAATGATATTGAACAGTACCACTACGTTCGGGAACGAGAGAAATAAAATGATGAGCTGGACAGCTATGTTCATTCTGCAGTGGTCCACGAAGAAATCGTAAATTTGCTCCATTGGTGGAACTTAAAAACACCAACTGCCGATACCTTCACGGTTTGCAAGGCAGATGTTGTGCGCTCCTGCGGCTAGCGCAAGCATTGCAAGGACCTTTAGCGCGGCAAGATATGTGATGCAACCGCGCGCGGAGTGCTTAAAGCCGGAATCTCTTGATAATTTGTTTTTTCTCGCAAGAACATGTAAAAAAATAAACTATGGAACTATGACACAGAAGCTTAGACTGTATTTACTAACAATGGTGCGATGTATAAAAAGTATGCTATGACAAATCGTTTTTTTTCTTCCTGACAGCTGCTTATACGTATTCCTAAAAACTTCACGTAGTGCACGCGGTTCGTTGTAATTTTTATCTATGTTAGTGCATTTACAACAAATGTCACAAATTTGGCTTTTCCCCTCTATTTCTCTTGCGGTGGCAAGGTGCTGCTGAAGACAGGTGCTGCATATCCACAAGGGTGCGCGATTGCCTTTGTCGTTAGAGCATGCTTTAAGTATTAATAACCAACGCAGTCAAAACAAACGGAAAAGAGAATTCCATATTTTTCTCCTCTCTATCTATGGTGCTCCCTATCGAAAGTGAACTCATGCTGCCAAATCACTTTCCTGGCTGCAATATATGCTAGAAAACGCCCTTTATGGCCCTCATTGCATTTGCAGAAAAAATGGGTGAAGCACACCGCCACCGAACAAACGTTCATCGTATGTCCACTCAACTGTATCACCCGTGAGCCCCCTTTTAAAGGAATGACCGTAGGTTAAAGCATACCTGTTAGTGAAGCATGCGCCAACAAAGCGTTGATATTTTCCTCTTAGAACGCCTTGCTGTCGATTCTATGTTTAGGCAACACCCCCTAGATTATTGACGCCGGGCCAGTGGCGTAGCCAGGGGGTGGCAAACCGGGTCCTTGCGCCCCCCCCCCCCCCCTAAATTTTTTTTCGCATGACATACAGAGCACGAAATGATGCTCTACCACATATGCCTGCCCAGCCCCCCACTCTAGATGAAGGTGGTGCCCCCCCCCCCCCCCCGAAAAAAAATTCTGCCTACGCCCTCGGCTCGGGCCCCTGTCGGGCCCGATCGGTGGTCGGGCCGGCCAAGGCCTGGTAGGCTCAAATTTTTCTCGGGCTCGGGCCGGGCCAGGGTCTCGCTTTCTAATCATCGGGCGGGGTACGGGCGGGTAAACTTGAACGAGTTCCGGGCCCGGGCCGAGAATCGTGGCCCGTGAAGTGCTCTATTCTGGGATCCACGCCAATCACGAACCATCCGTCGTTGTTCTTCGCCGCCTAGAGCACGACAGGGTCGAGTAGAAAGACCCCTTTCACTCGGGCGATGAGAGAGAAGTGTCCGCAAAAGGGTTTCGGGCACCAAAATGTAAAGAAACTAGCAATCCGCGAAGGAACCAGACATACAGCCGTTCATCGTTCCAACTTCTTCCCCTGCTATTGTAGAGCTCGCCTGCGCGCGTTTGCTCCTTTTTATTTTCAAAACCCCGTCAATGAATCAAGGCACATCGCCGCCGTGAACAAAGGCAATAAGCGAATGCGGTCCGTCTCCTTCTATCTAACCGGATACAACATCTGTGAGAGATAATCTGCTTGAACGTTCCGGTAATCTAAGAGACTAGCGGAGTAACTAAGAACTGCTGCTGTTGGACAATAATCCCCATAGACGGCATCTTAGCTTCCAGACGAAAAAAACTTCCCATTAATAAGTCTACCATAAAATGCCCCCCAGTGAAACGGCAGAATGGAGAAGAATGTAGAAAATGCAACAACCTTGCGATCAAGACAAAAACAATTTCTTGCATTGAAAACAATATTCTTCTGTAATTACTAAATAATCCTAATGAAGCGACAGGCTTTCCTGCCACGCGAGAGATAGTTTTTTGTCGTCACAACAAAAAGTGGTGCGGTCCCTTATGTATTTCTCTAAGACAACTCGAGCGCAAGAGCCGTCTTCTTGAACTTCTTATTCGATTGCATAGATTTTCCTTGTCTACTGAAATCTCTTGTACCCGATGCAACGCCTTCGGGATCGGGCCAACCTTAGACCAGCGACGTCATGTTAACAGGAATAAGTACCAACTAGACCCAATGAAGTTGTACGATTTACTTCAGTGAAAATGTCATGCAGTTACATCATCGTGTGGCGTCACGTTAGTGGTGTTTTAATTGCAAAAAACATTTTTGTGAGCAACGACGCCGTGATGTCGTTAATTGGTTACGGCATCACATGATTTTTTGCATCACCCGTGTTGATACCTATACTGACGGTCTCTTTTTGCGTTTGGTGAGGCATCAAAGGCTTTCGACTTACAAGTACTACAAGTGATCTCTGTAGTTCTCCAGAAAAATGTGTTGCAACCAGGCACTAAGCTGCCATAACAGAAATTTCGCTGATATGGCGTGACAGATTTGTTGGACTAAAGACATCTGTTAGTGCAAGGAAGGTACAACAGAACCTCGTTTCAGACCACAGGGTAAGAACAGCATGTCATGTTTGAACATATATAAATTAATTTTCTGAAGTCCTACACTTTCAAAATTTTCGACCGGCCGTAAGCACAATGCGTAGAGCGACCGAATTTATTTACAATGCGTAAGCACCGACTAATGTCCTGGCATTCGCGGCTGAGAGGCCATCGAATGTTTTGGAACTCACTGGCTGTTGTGAAATTTTATCAAATAAGTACCTATAGATTCTGGCTGTCAAAAAAGAAAGTACTGACAATTACGACACCGCGTATTCCTATATTTCGTGGCGGTCGCTTAGGCGTTTCGGCTTTGAAATTATCAGCAAAAAAACTTCGGAGAGACGTCAATGCATGTATATCTCAGCTGCCGTTGCCGTGAATATCCAGACAATCTAACGTAGTCCTCAAATAGTAAAAATATTCTCATGGTTTATGCAATATATTTAGTGCGCCCTGAAGATGCGATGTGATTCACCGCATTACCCATTCGAAAAACAATACTTTTCTAGAATTTTCGCGAAGAACTCACCGTGCGAAAAACGCCTACTGCAGGATATTTTGAGGGTATGCAATATAATTGAGAAAAATATTGAATGCACATTTTGTGGTTGTTACGTCCCAGGTGCGCTAAAATAAAATACACATGACAACCAGTGCCACTGCTCTTGCTTGTTGAGTTGTTTCGCTGTGTTTGGTTATTTATGACTTGCAATGTCCGTGAGTGAAATTTATTGTTTTGAGCACACGGAGATGATTTGTGTCGTCAGACGTCAGTGATTATTTCATAAACAGTAATTTTTCTCCTCTTTCCATTATAATAAACTCCAGGTCCAGGTTTGTCATTACATATAAGTTATTTTGATCTATCATGTAAACTGAACTAATAAAACATGAATAACTGAAGTCAGTGTTAATTATTTATAAATATAGCGAATTTAGCTAGGAAAATGTGTTTGGTGCAGACATTTAGAACGAATACATGCACTCATTTTGGAGAAAAATATTTTGATAGTATAAGTGGTATATAAGATATTATTCTAGAAATATGACTGACCCTTCGAGGGAAGTGGTGCGTTCATGACAACAAAGATAGAGGGGGGGGGGGATGACGAGACCAGTTTGTGGGTTATGGGGTTTTGGCGTTACTGTGGAATGTGGGGGGGATTACGGAAGTAGTTTTAGGATAAGAAAAAACGCTTATTTCTGCAACACATTTGCGAACATGGCTCAGCGTCATTGGATGGATGAAAGAAAGAGAGGGCACCTTTTTGAGAAATGGGCAATATTGTTTGTGCTGATGATGGGAGAGAGTACTATTGCACTGCAGCATTTTTTTATTTCCTTTTTAAATCCTGCTGCCATGGCCATGCATGCATTTTTTTGGGGGGGGGGGGGGGGGAGCTGAGGTTGGAGAAAGGGATGAGTGGAATTTCCCTGATCAAACATGGAAAGCTCAAAATGTTCGCCTTCAGGTGCCGTTTGTCTCTGACAATAAAACACTTCTTTCCATCTCTCTCTGACGAACAGTGCTCGAAGGCGAGATATAGTGTGACCTGGACAATGCAACGACGCTGGCCTCTGAAGAGAAGAGGGAAATAGGAAATTCCTCGAATATTGGTGCACACGTCGTTACGCCACGGAGTGCAACACCATCCGCGGCCTCCTGCCGAACATTTGCACGGACCTGAGTACACTGGTCCACCTCCCCTCATTTCTGTCAGTATATACTCAAGATGCAAATAACATAGGTGGCGCAATGTTTTTGTTCCTTTTACTGCTAATTTATTTTGTTAAGTAGGAGTAAACATTTTTTTTGTGTTCGAGGCTGTTTGTTCGAAAACTATACATAGTCATGCAATAACTGTTTCGAAAAATGTTCATCACGATAAGTTTCACAACGTAGCGGGCGCTGCAAATAAAAAGAAATACAATGCCAACATCTCCCGAAGCCTCCTTTGCAAAGGAGAATGAAGGTACGCTTTTTTTAAGGATCTGCCGCAAGCATACGAACTATAAGCGCCTAATATGTGGAAAGCAGGGCAATCAGCATATACTTAAATGCGAATGTAATAATCAGTTATAAAATTCTATAAAATTGGCCAGTTAATTGGGAGAGGTATTTCTGATTCTGTATTTGGGAGTAACAAAATTCGCTAATTTTTGTTAAAAAATGCTTTGGATTGTTTCAGCGGAAGTAGAGTTATCGATTCAGAAATAAGTCGAAAACTTTCGCATGTTATGGACTTTGTCCATGGCACGGATGTGTGTTTTTATCATGAAGTGGCTGGCTGACTCCGGAGTAGATGGGATTTGCTTATTGATACTGATCGTTCGTCCTGTCTTTTTTGTGTGGTTCGTTTAAGAACGTGGGTGTTCTCATAAACTGGCAGACTGCACGGGCTTTAATGAGTAACCGTTGCTTCGGTGTCCCCAGTTTTCGGTGCCTATGGCGTGATCTGAGGTTCTAATGTTTTATTTTTTTCTAAATTATGCAGGAAGCAATCAGCTGAACCTTACGTCGTCAATAAATCTGATGGATGGTTCTTCAGGGATGGTGAACAGTTGTTCCCGGCGGCTATGCTTCCTCCGTATGTTGTGCATCGTATTACAGCATTCAGGGCTTCTGTTCAAAGCGCTGCCCTTAAAACTTCAGTGCTGTTGATTTCATGTGATCTATCTTCTTGTGTTTTCTTTTCTGGTAGCTTTTCGTGCATTTGTTTCTTGTCTTCTCTTCCCATATGCTGGGCCATCAGCTGGAAACTGCTGCTTGTTTTGAATAAATCAAACAATAAGAACTCAAGTATTCTCTTGAATTTCATCTCCTAGTGCTCTGTGGAAATATACATAGTACCTCTGCAGTATTTGCATTAGAATTACATCATCTAACCAACGCGTGTCACGATCAGCATTGAATACCTGAACTAACAGCGGAGCAAAGAATAAAAAAAAACATCGCTGATTCATCCAGCATAGGAACCGGTATAACGCGAAAGTGAAAAGTGTCTTCACAGAAGTAGTGCTTATTTCGTAGTGATTCTGAGAGTTTGCACAATTTTTATTGGTCGTTTACAGCTATAGCACCGTTTGACGTGGACGCACGCACGTTGACGCCTAGTGGCACATCTCCATGGGGACCACTAACGTCCATGATCATGATTTAACCATTGTGGTAGTTGAACTTAACCTATACCTCGACACAGCCTATCACGAATCGCGCCAAAGATGACATCAACAAGCACAAAATAAACACTGGTACTGTGCGTCGTTAATTAAGAAGAGAAACGGCACGGCGTGCCCTCCCGCGTGATGCGGTAACTTACGCCTGTGCTCATACATACACTACCACACTGCGCTTCAGCAACACGGGAGGCAGATCTTGAGCCGCGAACGCGCGCAGGAGTCCCACGTCCCGCTGGCCTCCGTCTCGCTCCACCAAGGCACCACACTCGTGCGTCTACATCATTGCCTCTCTGCACTGCTTACTGCAGCAGTTTTATTAGTCGGTGCTATCGCAGTCGAAGTAGTCGGCTGCGATAACACGCTAACACGAAGCTATAGAGGTTCATGTTCACTATACACGAAGCGAAAGTCAAAGAGCATAACTATATAGAGTGACACATAACTGCGTCTAGGGTGACTCCCCGATTCTAGCGCGGCCATGGTTTGTTGCAGCTATAGGCACGCTTAAACCATTACCTTAGGGATTGTGCGCCGGCGCGCAATTTCAGATGCTATGCTCCAACTGCGTCGTCGAGGGATTGTTATCTATCGGTGCTAGTAAGCGTTATGCCGCATTACTTCTCTTCATCGCTCACAGACGGCAGCACCGCACGGCCCCGCCAACCGAGAGCACCGAGCGAGAGAGATTGTGAGAGAGATATAAGGCGCCTTTGTAGAGTGTCTTTCGTCTGCCTATTTAGCTCAATCGGTAGAATGTCGGGCGCATAACGTCGCGGCCCGAGGAGTTGGAGGTTCGATTCCGGGCGCGGGAACATTTTTCTAAATGTTTTTTTAAAGACGATAGTCTTTCTTGGGATAAGGAGAAATTTTGGTCTGTCTGTCTGTCTGTTTCTCTGTTTGTCGGCACGTCACACGATTCAGCTACTCGGCCAAAGTTTAACCACTTTCTGAACGCCCAGCGATCTTGAACAGTCGCTTTCGTGCATACTTGTGAGCATTGTCGATCAAAAAGCAAATATTACGCATATCTGAGGCGCAACAACAATACGGAAGTATTAGGTGGTGTGTTCTTTTATAGAAAATACATAGATACTTAATTCTAAAGACCCTAGTGTTTCTTAGGCTGCGCTGAAAATGCGAGCTGCCTCGCAAAAGCGAAGAGCCGTCGTCTATCTCCGAGGTCGCGCGAAGTGCCGCGTGTTTTATCCGACGCACGATAGCTGGCGCAGTCTGCCCCCCGTCGCTGCAAACAAGAGAATCTCTTTTCGTCGTCGCTCCGGTCGCTCTGCGCGACTTCTCAGCTTTTTACACGGTGCCAAAAACACCGCGCTTGCGGCGAGAAGACGCTTGGTGATGCCAGGACGGAAATGGTCGAGAACAGCATCACAGGTGGCCGCGGATGAGACCAGGACTCATATAGTACGACCGGCAGAAGACTATCGTCTTTCGATGACATTTGCAGCGAAGCACGCAGATCCGCGGCCAATTTTTTCTTTCTCATTTGGTTGCGTTCATTTAATCAGCGTCATATCCGTGACAGAAATACGTCACTGAAGTCTTGGTGGACTGCGGCATAAAACATTTTTGTGCTAAAATACTCCTGATCCATCCACTGAAATTTCATCCGGATGGAGTAAGGACACTCGTAAAATACTCCGGAGGTGCCACCCAAAAATACGGATAGTTGGAGTGAAAAAACAGTGAAAAATACTCCGGAGGTGCCACGCAGTCACTCCTGCCAGCCGGAGTAAAATGCCGGTAAAAAGTACTCCCGTGGCACTACGCAATTATTCCGGTCAGTCGGACTGAAGTATCAGTGAAAAGTACTACAGCTGCACCTTGCAATTACTTCGGAGGTCCGGAGTAAAAGAAAAAAAAAAGCTCCGAAGGGGTAACGGGCTCGCTAGACGACAGACATTTTACTGCCACCTGGGAGTATTTTTCATTTACAGTGTAGTAAGAACAGCCACATCGCACCTGGCATTACAAACGCAACTAAGAACCTTATACGGTTCAGAGTATCGGCCATGCTTTCTATGACAGACCTCGGCGTCCTACTGGAGACGGAACCGGGTCTCTTTCTTCAGGTGTTTGAGCGACTCACCGGTAGCTGAGGTTGTACAGCTGGGTGTAACGTTTTCGCTCATTAGTTATGACTGTATTGCTTCCTCGGTTCTTAATGGTGCGCGCTTGCTTATTCGGGGTGCCACTCCGACCAACTTTTGCTGCTGTCTATTATTGTAAATTGTCCGTGTCACGCAGTAAACACATCGTGACATTGATACGTGGGCAGGAATGTAACGCGTTCCGCAGGTTTGCACAACAAATCGCCATGCCACGTCGCAGCACATTGAACAGCTCGTAAACATCAATGCACGACGAATAAAAGCAATAATCAGGCAATAAACGTTGACGCTTTCGATCGTAACAGCATTTGTGATACCTGTATAGGCCTAGCTTTAACCAACACAAGCATACACGAACGCTCTTTGCGACGGCGAAAGACGTACACAGATAGCACATAGATGGTGTACGCAGATCCTGCACCGCCAACATCCCATTGCGGCGCATGCACGAAACTACTTCTGCTGCTACTACTACTACTACTAATAATAATAATAATAATTATATTATTATTATTATTATTATTATTATTATTATTATTATTATTATTATTATTATTATTATTATTGTAGTAGAAATATTATTCATAACAATAATAGTAATAATAATAATAAACAAGAAGAAGAAACCGGCCTATCTAAGACTCCGAAGACTCTTGTGTGAACAGGCCCGGCAGAGCCGGTTACAGCAATGTTGTTACGAGGTCACAAAATAACTTTTTTTTTGCCAACAAAGAGGCGAATAGTTGATATCCATCCTTGTTCCCAGACAGTGAATAAAAAAAAGAAGAAAGAAGGGATCAAGAACATATGTTACATAGAAGTAGACCACACAAAACGCAATTTCATAACTGAGAAAATAATTTCCCGAACTGCTTTTTTGAATAGCAGAAAAATACTCTTGAGGTACTTCATTGAAGATTTTAGGAATATATACACTTCTGCACAATTCTTCATATCTGGTAGAAGACCGCGGTAGAGTAAAATGCGTTTTTCTCTCAGTTTATAGTAATAATAATAATAATAATAATAATAATAATAATAATAATAATAATAATAATAATAATAATAATAATAATTCAAATCGGGGTTTCGTACGTCGAGCGGCTTTATTTGTAGCTCTGCGCAAGGACCTTTCTGAGGCAGGTCTAACTGCTGGCGAGCGCGAGCACGAGCAACAACCACAGCCGCCGATCGTCATCCTCCTCTTTCTAGCAGCGTAGCGTCTGCCAGTCGTATTCAGTACAATTTACTCCCCGCGGAATAAGGTGCCATCCTGGCGACCTAGGTTCCAGAAAACAGCGGGGGGATCGTAGCACTGCTTTAGTAGGAACACGTGGACAATTTCCCGGCCACGACGGCGATGGTCAGAAGATGGTTCCAGTGGCTCGACGAGGTAGTTCACGGGCGATGTTTGCTGAACTACGCGGTATGGACCGTGGTACTAGGGGATGAACTTCGTGGAAAGGTCAGGCGGAGTAGATGGAACACGTAGCCAGACGAGAGAGCCAGGATCATACGAAGTAGTGTCAGTGGATGCGTCGTGATGGTACTTCTGGCGCCCCTGGTCTTGTGTGGTGAACGAGCGTGCAAGTTGGCGGCATTCTTCAGCATATGTTGCTGCCTGGGACAGAGTCGTGGACTCTGAGGCGTCGGGTCGGTACAAAAGAATAGTGCCCATAACACAAGACGGCTCAAGTCCGTACAGGAGAAAAAAAGGGGAGAATCCAGTAGTGCTTTGAATGGCGGTATTATAAGCGAACGTTACAACGGTAGTACGCGGTCCCAATTGGAGTGGTCTGATGAGATATACATGGACAGCATGTTCCCAAGAGTGCGCTTAAAGCGTTCCGTCATCCCATTGGTTTGAGGGTGATAGGCGCGTGTGGTGCGGTGCACGACGCGGCACTCACGCAGCAAGGATGTGATGACGTCCGAGAGAAACACACGACCGCGGTAACTCAGCAACTCTCGAGGGGCTCCATGACGAAGTACCAGATTGTGGAGAATAAAAGCGGCAACGTCTTTTGCCGTAGCCGAAGGAAGAGGTGAAGTTTCGGCGTACCGTGTGAGGTGGTCGACGGCCACGATTATCCAACGGTTACCGTCTGCAGTGCTCGGAAGGGGACCGTAGATGTCGAGGCCGACGCGGTCGAACAGCCGCGCGGGGCATGGCAAAGGTAACAAGGTGCCGGCCGCGTGTTGTGGGGAGTCTTGTGTCTCTGGCATGTGGAACATGCACGCACGTACCGTCGAATGAAACGGTACATGCCACGCCAGTAATAACGGAGACTTATGCGAGAATAAGTCTTGAGGAAACCTGCGTGGCCGCATTGTGGGTCGTCGTGAAATGTAGAACATATTTCGGCTCGGAGGTGTCGCGGAATGGCGAGTAACCACTTACGGCCGCCGGGTGTGTAATTTCGGCGGTACAGTACATCTTCACGAATGGCGAAGTGCTCGGCTTGCCGACGCAATGTCCGAGAAGCTGGAGAAGGGGTCCGACCAGACAGAATGTCGAGAACGGAAGCAAGCCACGGGTCCTTGCTTTGCTCAGATGGCATGTCGGAGATGATGAGGGCGGTGGTGTCGTAGGTAGTAAGTGCGAAGCAGGCAGATTCAGGAGACAGGGGTGAACGGGAGAGGGCATCTGCGTCTGAGTGTTTACGGCCAGAGCGATACACCACGCGGATATCGTATTCTTGGAGGCGTAACGCCCATCGGGCGGGACGACAACCAGCAGAGGGCATGATGGTCAGTCACGACGTCAAAAGGGCGCCCGTACAAGTAAGGCCGAAATTTCTCTATCGCCCAAACAATGGCAAGGCATTCCTTTTCCATCACAGAATAGTTGCTTTCCGCGTTGCTAAGTGTTAGGCTAGCGTAGGCAACGACATACTCCTGGAAACCATCTTTCCGTTGGGCAAGAATAGCACCTAGCCCGACACCGCTAGCGTCTCTGTGCATCTCAGTGGGTGCAGATGGATCGAAGTGTCGCAGAATAGGAGGCAACGTGAGGATGCGGCGCAGTTCGTTGAATGCCTCGTCACAAGCGGGAGACCATGCCGAAAGATCTCTGGAGCCAGCGAGGAGCTTGGTCAAAGGAGCGATGATGGTAGCGAAATTGCGGACAAAGCGCCAGAAATAAGAAGAAAGGCCGATGAAGCTTCGGAGCTGTTTCATGGTAGTCGGTTTCGGAAATTCCGAAAAGGCTGTTAGTTTGGTGGGGTCAGGGAGAATGCCTTCCTTCGAAACCACGTGTCCCAGGATCATAAGCTTTCGAGCTGCGAAGTGGCACTTTTTCAGGTTCAGCTGCAGTCCCGCGACGGAGAGGCAAGTAAGAATTTGCTCGAGGCGGGTTAAATGGGACGCAAAATCAGTGGAAAAGACGACAATGTCGTATAAATAACGTAGGCAGATATTCCACTTCAGGCCTCGAAGAATCGTGTCCATCATCCGCTCAAAAGTAGCGGGCGCATTGCAGAGGCCGAAGGGCATGACTGTGAACTCGTAGAGGCCGTCAGGCGTGACAAAAGCAGTTTTTTCGCGATCGGCCTCCGTCATAGGTACCTGCCAGTATCCAGATCGCAGGTCTAAGGAAGAGAAGAATTCTGCTCCCTGTAGGCAGTCCAAGGCATCGTCGATGCGGGGCAGAGGATAGACATCCTTGCGCGTGATTCGGTTGAGACGGCGGTAATCCACGCAGAACCTGATCGATCCGTCCTTTTAGACGTGAAGCATCTTATGGCGAAGCTTAATCCGGTGGTGGTGGTGGTGGTGGTGGTGTGCCGCGTGCCCACCCTTACTGCGCATGCGCAAACCCTTTCAAAAAAAATAAAAATAAAAAACCTCCTCTCGCCCTCTCTCTCCTCTAGGCATCCCTCCCCGCGGCAACCACACCCTCACTGCGCATTTGCGAGTTTCTTGGTTGAAAAAAACCGATTGCTCGGGCTGCACAACCGTTCACTGGCCATCCCGTATATATGGCAGTGGATCTTGACCTCCAAGGTGGTGCCGGTGCGAGATTTCTCCTGTGCGTTGTTGAACAATAAAAATTCGCAGCGTGTGCGTTAACTAAAAGCGGACTGCGGGTCTCTGTGTCCAGTCGGAGTCTTCTGTCTCTCATTGCCCATTAGTAGAGATTGGCATGTTCCAGCAGCAAACACCTCTTCATCACTGCGTGCTTTGCGCCTCCCCAGGTTTCTCTCCTGCGCAACGCCGCGATGAGCGGCAGCGTCAACGCCGCCGCCAGTGTAAGCGTTAGCGCCCGCTGCTTCACATCTACACATGGTTCCCTTAGCGGGAGATGGTGTAATTTTTTCTTCACCAGCACGACTGGTGAAGCCCAAGGACTGCTAGACGGCTGGATTATTCCATGTTTCAGCATGTCATCTACTTGCTCATCGATGACCCGGCGTTCGGTAGTGGACACACGGTAAGGACGCTGTCGTAATGGTGCTTGTTGACCGGTATCAATACGGTGAATAACTGCCGACGTTCGACCTAAGGAAGGTTGGTCGTGGTCGAAGGAGACTCGAAAACGCTGGAGGAGGTTGACAATCTGTTTCTGCTGCCCAGGCGTGAGCTGGGAATCGACGGAGTCGGTTGCATCGGAGTCGGTTGCAAGAGTGACAGCACAAGTTGGTAGCGAGGCCTCGTCTCCAAGCGTTGTTTCTTCGAAAACACAATCCAAAGGCTCGAAGCTCCCCACACACTCGCCGCATAGTAGCAGAGATGGGCAGGCAGAGGTGTTGCACGCGTAAAGTTCCGCAGAGCCATTTCAAAAGTTGATGACGGCAAATGGAGGCACGAAGGTTTGGTGACGCGCATTACCTATAGAGGGTTGAAACAGTACAGTTTAGTCAGTGGCAGCAGGCGCAAACACAGGTACTAGAACGGCCGCCAAAGGTGCGATCTGGACGTCAGCAGCGGCAAACACTTTAGGGGGGACTGCGGTCGTCGAGATCAGGGCATGGAGTCGACATTGTGAGTTCAGCGGAAGAACGACGAACTTGACGGCATACCGAACATTTTGAATTACAATACGAGCTGTACACTGAGCAGAAGGCGTGATGTAATGCGATGTCGCCGTACGCAGGGCAAGGTTGGTAAGCGGCGTGGTCACTTTTTCTCAAATGGCCGCACATTTTCTCACTGATTACAGAACCTACGGCTCCTGTGTCGACAAGTGCACCACGTACGGCGATACCTTCTACTACTATATCAATCTCGTTGGGCGGATAAAGAGGAGGTCTTGAAGAGTTCGATGACAACGCAGTTCTTGCCTCCAGAACTGCGGCTGTCAGTTTTCCTCCCGTGCGGGGCTAGGTCGGCGAAGCATCGAGGAGATCGATCGGCGACGGGGCGAAGACGAACGGCGGGAGTCGAAAGGGCGTCGTGGGGAAAACGAGTTGGTGACAGCAGATGTAGGTCGTTGAGAATGCTGGGCAGCCTGATAATTGGAGGAAGCCACACCGTCCTGGGACTGGAAGCTGCGACGTCGACAGTAGCGGGCTACATGTCCCACAAACCCACACGCGAAGCATATTGGCCTATTGTCAAAGGTGCGCCACGGGCTCACGACAGAAGGTCCGGAGGGCGACGTAGGATGGGGTACTGTGCGTGGGGGGCGGCGGCGTCGTGTAGAAAGACCCGGTGGCCCGGTAGGCGCCAGAAACAGATGGGGCTTGTGGTCTGTCAGCGACGGCCGCGTAAGTCAGCGGTGTAGCGACAAGTGGCGATGGTGGCAGCGCCTGCGCGACTTGCGTCTCAATGACATGACGAAGAATGGGTCGACAGATGTCACTGGTTCAGGTGTTTGGGCGCAAGGGAAAGTTGATGCACCACTTCCTCACGGATGAACTGCTTTATCTGAGGCAGTAAAACGATGTGATCAGCAGCGACGTCGTTGAAGAGTGCGGAAAGCTCAGCTGAATCTTCGGCAGCATGGCGCGCAGAGGCACGCTGCCTTCGCAACTCGTCGTACGACTTACAGAGTTGTACCACCTCGGTTACAGTCTGAGGATTCCTCGCGACAAGCATTTGAAACGTGTCGTCGTCGACCCCTTTCATGACGTGCTTTATGTTGTCCATTTCGGCGAGCGAGGGGTCGACGCGCTTGCAAAGGGACAAGACATCTTCGATATAACTCCTAATTGTCTCGTCCCTGCGCTGGACTCGACTACGCAAGCGCTGTTCCGCGCGAAGCCGGCGCACGGCGGGACGACCGAAGACCTGGGTGATGGTTGCCTTAAAGCTCGACCAGGTGGTGATTTCAGCTTCATGGTTCTTATACCAGAGGCAGGCGACATCAGCGATGTAAAAGCGCACGTTCGTGAGCTTGTCGCAGTTGTCCCATTTGTTCGAAGCGCTTACGATTTCGTAGTCGACGAGCCACTCCTCGACGTCGTGATCATCGTTGCCGCGAAATACGGGTGGGTCGCGTTGCCGAGGCACGCCAGCACAGAAGACTGTCGTTGTTGCGGCAGCTTGCGAAGGACCAGGAGCAGTCATGTTGAAAGGTGACGGTAGCGTCCGATTTCGAAGTTCCAGGATGAAGGGAACCTCGGCTCCTCGATCACTTCAAATGGGGGTTTCGTACGTCGAGCGGGTTTATTTGTTGCTCTGCGCAAGGACCTTTCTGAGGCAGGTCTAACTGCTGGCGAGCGCGAGCACGAGCAACAACCACAGCCGCCGATCGTCGTCCTCCTCTTTCTAGCAGCGTAGCGTCTGTTAGTCGTATTCAGTACATAATAATAATAATAATAATAATAATAATAATAATAATAATAATAATAATATTTTCTCTAGCGTTTTGCATGCGGAAAATCCCAGCTGATTTGGCACGCCGTAGTAGAAATCTCTGGAAGATTCGACCACCGGGGTACTGGAACGCGACATTTATACGAAAGTACGCGGGCCTCTATCATTAGCGCCTCTACAGAAAGTGAGAACGCCGCGGTCAGCATCTAAAACCCAACTTTCGTGTCAACTGACAAGCATATAACCACTGTATCAGCCAGGCCTAGTTCACGCTGAGCGCGTATCACGATTAGAACGCACACGTATGTGATCAATCTTGTTTTCAATGTCAGCTAGGAAAGTCTTCACAAAAAGCACGAAAATCAATGGCATGGAAATTTTTATGCATAATTGTACGTGACGTCACAGACAGGTTCTCTGCGCTTGGGTACCTGAAGATGGCGGCCACCGTGAATTTTTTATCGCATGAGAGAGTGTCAGTGCAGGGGAGGAAAGGAGGTCGTTCGCTCCCTGCGTTCTTTTGTACTCTCACCGCTTTCTTCTGTTCGCCAGCCGCACCAACCGGAACACAAATGGATTAGAGGGGGGCACCGTTTCTTGCTCCGCGCGTTCGAGCAGGTGTTTACGCAGCATCTCAACCTGTTGGTACCGTGAAGGTTGGTGACCTACAGTGATATCAATGCAAGTTAATGTGTTGTGAAGCATAGATCATGTCTTTCAAGGTGATTCATAGAGCCGCATTGATCTTGAGCCACCAGAGTGCAAGGTGTGACGTGACGCCATACGATCCGATGTGAAAGGTGTGACGTCACGCCATATGATACAATGTAAAGAGGAGTCACGGCTGCGCTCGCTCAAAACCTCACCACTACGGTGACCACCAGCGGAAGTAGTAGCTACTGCGGAAGCATTTCAGTCAGTATGCATCTAGATGCACTGTTCAGGCTTTGATTACTTCAATGCCCAAAATTCACACTCAGAAAAATATGAAGAAGCGTAGTACAGGCTAGAGGAAACGGCATTTACACTAGGTGTTTAACGACTTAGGTGTTGAACGTGCTCTCCAAAGCTAAATTTTGCCTTAAAGAATTTCTTAAGCACTACACAAAGACGGAAGAAATCACCGGGCTCACCTTCGTCTGGAATATGCTTGTCTTTTTGTCCACCAACCCATTCCGGTATATATTCTGGTGAGATGATGGAGAAAAAAAAGCGTCATATTGGTGCATTTTTGTACTGAGTATTGTTAGGTAAACCTATATGCATGTTCATTCAGTTATCCTGTCATTTATGCGTTAGTTCACGGGTCTGTGCATGAAGAAGACATTGTGTGTTCACAGCAAGGCATATTCTAGTGTGCACAAAAATGCAAAGTAAGCAAATGGAAATCAAGCGCAATATCAATGAGATTGTAACCTATAACTGTAAATCCGTTGCGGATACGGAGTGCCGAATAAACAGAAGCACAAATTTATTAACTTGTAGTTCGTAGCTCCAAAAAAGCACGTCTTGAAAAAAATTCAGCCCTAGGTGTATAAATCTTATGAAGTTATCTTGAGGTACTCTATGCGTAACTTCCATAGGAGATGGCGCCGTCATAAACATGAATAATGTTTCTGACAGCAAGGAGTCAATATGGTTCAATTCATTATTCGAAAGATTACATAGTCATTTACGAATCTAATCACAGTAACAACATATGTGTGCTTCGAGCAGTCGTCGGGAACCTGGTTACCATTTCCTGGAAACCGATCACTCAAGCAGTAAGCGATGCGAGAACCAATAGAAGCAGCATTTTGTCGCATGATGTTTCCATTTCATGTCGCATAAGACGGGTTAAAGTAAGATTAAACGGGCTTCAGACTCTTCTCAAATGTCACCACTGCGGCATTCTGAATGCGCACCACTCACAGTCTGTAGATGCCTTCCAACGCACAAGCTATCAAATTGGTATAAAGAACGGTGTAATAAAGGTCTTTCGCGTTCATAAAAAGTTGAAAAATATTGGCAATTTACGTTTCACTAAAAATATACCAGCTGCTTACCAAAAATTGATCGTTGGGAAGTATCACCTTCAAGTTTTTTTCTAAAATGATGCTAATCATTTCTGCAGGTAACATCTTTTTAGGTGACGCGTTCTCGCAGCAAATTGCTTGTAATTCCCCTTGTTAATTTATCGACCAAGCCAGGTCATCAAAATGAAAAGTGCGCAACAGACTTTTAGCGTACAACGCACTTTTGCAGCAATGCTTCCTTGTGAGTATGAAACTTATGTCTAATGGCCTGCGACGCAATTGCTTGGTACAATTATTTATTCTGCAAAACCGCGAAACATCCATTTTTATTTGTTCGGGCGGTAACGGAGTGAGCGGCTTGTCTTTGAAGTACTGAAAAGTTCCAGATATCACTAGTTAACACCACTTTAGAAAACTATAATAATGGAAACTTCAGCAAGTTGGAAGGCATTCGACTTTGGTTGAAGTAGCGCACACAGGACGACGACGAAAAAACAGGACCACAGGAAAAGAGCCGGCTCGCAACTAAATTTTATTGGGAAAATCAAGCACCTAAACATGTGAAGTACATCATATCAAAAAGCCCCCAGGCATGAAAATACAGGTTGACTCTGGTATGATATTTTGCAGGTACTGCATTCGTACATACATCATGAGTTACTGAGCGAAACAGAGGGCAGAGACACAATTATCACCTTTCCCTCGAATGTGCAAGGCGTCAATGGCTTTTTTTTCTGCTATCTCTTGTTTAAGATGTGACAGTATTGCCCCGCGCGTTTGTTATTCCAACATTGCTGTATTCGGTTTACGTTCACAAAGGCTGTCAGCAACGCTCGGCGCAGACCGCGCCTCGTGTTCGAGAACCTTCACGATTGTAGTGGATCATTTTGTTAAAATTACGCGCAAGACGCGAACACTCAAGCTTATTCTAGAGCTTGTGCGACCACCAGTGATGAGACTGGAAAGTTCGACGCGTGATGTATTAAAGACGGAGCGTCCCAACGATGCTCTGTTTTTTGATGACCGACGCTTTGTGCGCGGATATCAGTGTACAGCGTGCATTGCTTGCTGTAATTTAAGTTTCCATTTCGCAGCCACAAGTTCTGCCAAATAAAGAGTTTCACCTTGAAGAAGACGACTGCTGCCTTTGTCCACGTCACGACCACGTTACAGTATCATGGTACCACTAAAGGAGGATGCGCAGCCACATTCCTGACAATAAGCGGCGACAGAGAATGACCTTGTGTCGAACAATGAACTTTCGTATTTCCCACGGCGAATGTTAACGCATCTTCCGCTCTTGCGAATATAATCTTTTTAGCGTGATTAATGTGTCTGCCAGACAACAGCCTCTTTGAAATCTGTTTCGTGGAAAGTGTGGTTAATTCGGAAGTTACCAGCAACACTGTATTTGCCTTGACTTTGCTTAAGAATGCTTTTCTGAACTATTTCGCACATGGACTCAAGCTTCTGTAAGGATGGAAGAACTACGTCATGACTATATCGTTTTGACACGTTTTTCTGTTCATCATACACCCCCCCCCCCCCCCCCGCCCCACCAGCCTGCGTTCTATTTTTCTTCAAACGTTTGCGCATCTTTTCGCAAGCTTGTGCAAGGAGCATGTTCCCGCAAACCCGCTTAATTTAGTCTGACAACATGTTCATTGAAGCTTATTTGTAGCCCATCCAGACAAAATTTCTGCAAAGCAGAACGACGGAATGTATAGGTTTTGCCGCTAGTAAACACGCACACGAAAGTTAATGGCCTCGTCTTCTTATTTTTGTGTGCGTATTTACTAGCGGCAAAACTATGCACTCCGTGCCTCACCAACTAGGCCAAGAACAAGTTCTTCTTAAAGCAGAACGAACATGAGCAAAAGGCATAGCCCTGCTTTATGCCTGCTGAATGATTTCATTTGAAATTTCAAAATGCCTTAAGTGACTGCGGATGATATCGCCAACACATATGCGTAGGCAAAAACTCTAACTTTAGGTGTAGGAACAGGACTGCTCCTTCCTTCATCATATCAACCGTGAAGTTCAAGCCCCGGCCGTTCTTTCGGAACACTTTCAGGATATTCACGGAATGGCCACAATTATCACCAATCGTGTCGCCTAAATGTCGCCTAGCAACCGTTTCCGTCATGAAATACGTCACCAAGTAGATTTAGTGCGCATGCGCTTTGCTCGAAGAATGCTATAAACGGGGCTGCTCATAGCTGGGTCAAGGCAGTTTGTAACTAAGGGGCGTCCAAAGAAAGTGCGCGCACACGTAGATGAGGCTGCTTACCGCGAGGCTCAGCGTGTTGCAGAGTGACAACGAGATCAAAGGTGACATTGAAACCCTGCTTCTGTGGCCAAGAAAACGGCTGCTGCAAAACGTCGACGAGCCGACGGTCCGGAATATTCCCAGTGAGGAAAGATGAGGGACGCGGCAACAACAGGAACAACGCACAGCCAACCTCGAGTACGCGTGAGGAAAGCCGAGTACGAGAGAGGAAAGGCACTTGCAAGTACTGAGGGGAGCCAATTCTGGCTCTGCACACAAGTTTTTAGACGCCCTCAAGTTTGGACATTCGTGCAAGGCGTGTGAGTGACCATGGTTCAACGCCAAGTTGTCTACGATAACGTCCGCGCGATGCAACGAAAAGTGCGCAAAGGCATGCAAGTTGTACGCGACGTTCCCGGAAGAGAGTGACCACGGTGAATTAAGGTTGTGTAGGACGCGCTGGGACACAGTTGTGCGTGGCGGTGTTCCTCCGTTTAGCGTCACCAATGGCTTTACGCACCGGGTCAAGACTGCATCACTACTGCAACTCAACGAGGTCGAAGAGCGAATGGTGTCGCCGAGGATGGCGTTCACGAATATTCGGCGCTTCACTCATTGTTACGGGCAGTATGGAATAGGGGGGACACGTGATTAACGTGCCCACCAACATGCGAAGAAGTCCAGTTGCTAGCAGCGGCGGCGACGGGAACGTGCTTTGCTGTGCCAGGCTTTGCCCGACTTAGTTCGAACATCCCGTTTTTTTTTAAATCCGGTCTCGCGCAACTCTAGAAAACGCTGACGTATAGAAATGCGACCGTTCCTTGACAGAAGCACATTTCTAGGAGTTTATCGTATCAGTGGTCACCGTATGAAGCGGGGGGGTACACAGTGCGTAGAAGGGTTGAGGAGCTTGTCCAAGATCGCGTGCGTGCCTGCGCCACGACCGCGCCCTTATAGTTAGTGTTAACTGTTGCTGCTCAAGCGACGCAGCGCCCCCCTCCCCTGGCGTCCCAATATGTTCTTCGCCGAGTGAAGGACGGGCGGGATGTTTCCTTTTTGATTGAAGAAGAGGGGATCTTGCACAGAACACCTGGAAAGGGTTCCTTCGGTTAGCTGTCCTTCCCACTGACAAACTCTTGCTTTAACTTGGTGTGATGCAAACCCCGTGTTCAGAAACGCTCCTTGACTTGAATTTGACTTGCCACCGCCTCAAGGCAGCGCGTTTGAAACGCGTTCCTGCTGCTTTTTCACCGCCTAAAGACAGCGCGTTGGAAAAGCGTTTGTGCTGCATTGAAGGTGGTGGCAAGTCAAGTTCAAGTCAAGGAGCGTTTGTGAATACGGGGGGTGAGTTAAGGACAAAGCTGCTAGTTTGACGAAAACCACAGAAAACGTTTATTTAAGAATTAAAACGAAAACAAATCCACACAAAATCAAACATTCATCAAAAAGTTCAATGCACATAGTTAAACAGTCTTAACACAACACAAAATACGTGTCAAGTAATTAAACTAAACTATGTAGTTCACACTCGGCTGGGCGGCGAAGTGGGGCCAGATATGTGATGTGTCTCACCATGACGTTGAGGGATCGGCGATGTTCACAAAACTGGAACGCAGTGGCGCCGGCTTGTGAACGCGGGCTGACTGGTGACGAAGAGACGGTGGCTCCTGCGCAACTCATTGAGGAGTCGGGTCAACCTTCCCAGGCAGCTGGACGCACAGCTCGGGCCCGTAGCCCGACTGCTGCTGCTACGTTGCCTGCCGGCAGCGAAGTCCACAAGCCTTGGGCTGGAGTTCACAACCGGATGCATACGGTCCTCTCGGGAGGAAGCGCAACGGAAAGACGCCCCGGCAGGTTTTCGTGGCTCGTGTCCGCAACCTGACGGCCCAGCTTCAGCGCCCGGCACCGGTGACTACCTTCCGCTTGTCTCGTTCTCCTCCAACACTCCCGCTCATCTCCGGCCCTGGCTTTTCCTGCCTCGGGCACACTTGTGCATTCCTGATTGGAGACTACCGTGCCCCCCGTGCTCTTCAGTAGTTAGTCTCTGGGCTCTCTGTGTTCGTTGACGACTGAGTCTTTCTTTTGGTGTATTTAACGTGAATATTCCATTTCAGTAGCAACTGGAGGCTGTCTATCAGATTTAATTATGAAACCGTTATGCAACCTGTTCGGCGTAGTACCAGTGTCGTATTCACTGTCATAATTACAACGTTCACGTCAACATTAAAGTCCCCTGAAGGTATTATTCAGTACAGACTTTTTTTTTGCTACAAATGTAAGAGCAATGCGTCTATAATATTGATATTTATAATTCCATGTTCATATTTATTTCAGAAAACGACAAATTACAAATGTACATTTATCTTGTCTAGGAGAGTGACAAAAAGGCATGAATGCCTGACTTATGTCACACCCCTTTGTAGACACACATAACTCCCACCTGGTTGTGTACCCGAGCGTCTTCCATCGTCTGGCGTTGGCCAGGCTTGTCATCGTCTGGCGTGGCCAGGCTTGTCATCGTCTGGCGGTGGGCAGACACGTCACGTCCCCGGTTCCGCGTCCCAGCGTCGGAGGACGAACTCCGATAGGCCGCTGACCTGGTTCGCCTGACGCTACCTTTCCTCCGAGCGACGACTGGACGCCCAGTCTACCCTGACTGGATCTCGCCGCATCAACCTTCGCCGTCTACGCAAGAGCCTCTACGGAACGGTGACCGTCGATCTTCATTTCTCCTGAACTTACGCACTTTTAGCATTTATAAGCCAGTTCCCTAGCTCGGTTAAGTTTGTCTGTTTAGCATGCTTTGTTTCTTTTCTACCTCATTCTGTTCATTTCTTTATTTAAATATATTGAGTGTTATTTTTTTCTTTTGCACAAACGGTCTTGTGTATCCTTTCTCGATGGCGGTTATGTCATCAATTTAGAACCACACGAACCTACACGAGAACGCACTCATTTGCTAGCCTCGTGACACCGGCCTAAGGAGCTTTGCCCCTACAAAAGTTCAGGGAACGGTGAGCGACCCTCTTTAGACATTAGTAGCATTTTCAGTGTTGCTGAGGAGGGGTAAGGTGTTATTGCACTGCGGCATTTCTTTTTCTCTATTCCATCGTGTTTCCAAGGCCGCAGATGTACATTGCTGTGGAGGTATCCTTTCATGCGGCTAATATTTGCTGTGGATCGGCGTCTTCGGAGTTTTCTGTCATGGAGCTCTGCATTCGGTTGAACGTTCTGAACTTATTTTAGTGTTGTCGTGAAATCTTTTAGATTTTTGTTTCTCTAGCGTACATCGTAGGAGGATCGGAACAAGCGGTATAGTAGACGACGTCTTGAACTTTCTCTTTTGGTGGGTGGTCTTTCGGTTTAGGAAGTACAATCAGGGTAGTGGTTGGTTTGTGTGCGACTTCGAGGCCCTCTTGTTTTCAATATTCTGCTGACCGCTCCAGTGATACATTTCATATACGGGATACGTTTATTCGCGTTTACTTTACTCTACCCCCCCCGCCTATTCCCTGAGGCTGGGGGGATAGAGAAGCTTCCAATGCCGCAAAAGTTTATATATCTGTTGAAGGGTCTGTTTCCGTTGTCGGATATCTCTATTTCCATTGTCGGATGTTTGTTTTTTTGAAGTCATTTGTATTACGCTTGCTCCTAGGTTCCTTGAGTGCTCTTCTATTTTGTTTCGTTCGGTTCTGGCTATAAAATGACTTTTGGCTCCTTTTGACGAAAAGTTTACTACTGACGCTTTGTGACTAGTAGGGTGCACGAAGAACGGACGGCTTCGTTGCTTTATTATAATACACCCACCTCCTTTGTTGGAGGCACTACCAAATCACGGCTTACTCACCCGACTAGGCAGGTAAAACTGTTACATTATCGATGTTGAAGTAACAGAAAGATAAGCTAGTTGTTAAGTAATCATGATAAAAGGCCAGCAGTGCACACACGAACACAATAGGGAAGACAATGCTAACACCAACTGGCAACTGAAGAGGCGCACATCCGCTGCAAAAAAGGCAGCACCCAGGCAAGAGGGGATAAATACTAGTGCGGTACGCGTGGCTACATGAGACAACTGCGTAAGGAAGTATTATAAAGCCTGAACAGTTACCTCTGAGGTTGTCTCCAGAAGCTCCGGATCGATAAGTAGCGTCTCTTGCCTGGGTGTGCGCTGATAAGCTCTTGTGCCTAGCATTTCACGCGATAGCGTTAAAGAGCTCGTTTCGCAGAAATTCCGGTGTTGATGTTGGCGTCGTTGGTTGTGAGCGCCAGATCATCATATTGTCGGTGACGGAAAAATCGAGAAATATTCAAATAAAATAAATTATAAAAATGTTTGGTTCGAAGTGTGAATCGAAGCCAGGTACTCTGCGTGGCAAGAAGGTCTTCAATCACACAGCCACGGCATCGCTTCAAACTGGTGTGAAAAAAAAAACTATCTGGATGCTGCGTAGTGCTAGGACTCTACTTAGTGCACGTAATACTGCGTGACAGAGTCCTAGAATCGCACCATGTGTCAAAAGAAGTGAATTGCGCAACTAAGGGCTGGTTTTAAGCTGCCCACTCATTTCAAAGTGTGCAGCTGCGCAAGCGCACGTGGCTGCCTACGAATGAGTAGTGGCCACTTCGCCAATTAGCCAAAAGGAGTACTTAGCAGCTGTACATCCAGTAAAAATTCAAGGATAGCGTGAAACAGCCAAGGTTACGAGCACAAACGTTCATTTCCTTGCTGCATGGTTGAAGGCAATGCGCGTGGAGCCCGATTAGGCCATCGCGTTCTACACTTGAAGGTGAAGCTCGAGCGTGCCTGCAAGTTTTTTCGCGCCGCTGTGTGCCTTTTTCTGCTGTTTGCCGGCGTGTGTGTTTTCTTGAATTCTCTCTTGTCTATGTGTTTTCACGATCTGATTTTTTACCTGTTAACATTTGAAGCATGGGAAGCGGTGCAAGATGTGGTGTGCCTCTCTGTTTCAGTATAAAACGCTTCGGTCTCTCTCTGTCACTGACGAACAGTATTCGAAAATAATTCTGACCTAGCCCATGAACAAAAGAACGGAAAGGAAATTTCTCAAATCCTGCTTCACCCGTCGCGATGGCTCGACACGAAACACCAAACATGGCCTCCTGCCAGACGTTTGCAAGGACGTGGATGATAAGTTGACTGCCAACCTTCGCTATTTTTTTTCACTGTATACTGGGGATGCAACTGACTTAGGCCGTGAAACGTCTATATCTTTTATTTTTATTTTGTTATGTTATGTCGGAGTCGAAGTGGTTCGGATCACACTTTAAGTTTTCCACTCACTGTCATTCACATTTTCATTCAGTGCAGTGGATTAGATGATATAAGAAAAAAAGCACTTCTCATCACAATATCGAGAACATATACCACTTCACCCATCGATGTTCATAGGCCAGTCACTGTTGGTGTTTTTTAAAGAAGTCCGTAACTTTCATGTCATATACCCAGGCAAACCGTAGCACGACCTCTGAAACGAGATTGTTGCTGCGGTAGCTACATTAGAGAACGCACCGGCCCCCCCTGCCTTTGGCCTCAAATGCCTTGAGGAGGCATTCGTGCTATTTTCTATCTCTCACTTGTAGATAACACACTTACTTGTAAATCATTTCACACCCATAGACCACACCACGTATCACTACCATAATTTTACATCCTTTACACAGCTTTTACGCTTCTCTATAGCCCGCGATTTTAGGCCTCTATACAGCCATAATACACCGTCATTGCAACCATCGGTCATCGCCTACACCACATAAAATGACATGGCGCTCTTTGGCCACTGATGTTCCTTGCGCCACAAAACCCCACTAATCATCATCATCATCTTTAAACTTTAAGTTTGTCGTTGATGTTGTTTGTTGAAAAAATATGCCTGCACACACTATTGAAAATCTCTCCATCCATAGGAATGGTGGATTCCACCATCCATCGTTATGGTGGATTATGGTGCTGGAATACGGTGACAATGGTGTATGCTGGCGTATGATGGATGCTGGAAACCAATGGAGCGCAAAACGGCTTTAAACCGTCAGGATCATCGTCCCTAGCTTCCATACCTAAGTAACTGCATAGAAAACAATGAAGAAATCCTCAGGGCAAAAAAAACACGCTTGAAAAAAAAAAAGAAAAAAAAAGAAGCCTTCTGTCACGAGGAGTCGAACGTGGCATCTTCGGATAGTGAGTCAAGTACTCTCCCACTACGCCACGCTGAAACTTGTGTTGAGGGTCACAGAATGACTAGTCAACACTAACACATCGTTTAACTTCAGCGTTGTATGTCGCATACTTGAGACAGACACGATCTTCCCCCTCCTACTAAACTTTGCACACTGATTAAACACAAGAAAGCAGATGCCAGTAACGAATGGGATGTCGATAATGGCGACAGCACTAAATTTCTGTTACGATTCACAACGTAACTGAAAAGTATATATTTACATATCAACCGGCTGTTACTGCCTAGATTAATATATCCGTTTCTCGTTCTTTTGAAAGGGAATCTTGTGCAGAGGCTTTGTGTCGACTCTAAGCTCGTTCGATACATACGCGCGTACAATTGATTGAATACTGTGATGTCTTTTTGCGCGACGAGCGCGGCCGTGCCAGCACACTGATCTATGTAGCTATCGTTAGGTACAACTGCATAACCGCTAGGCCAAATAGAATGCAGTGCGCGGGATATATATGTCATCATATTGGGTCAGAAAGACATACGAATTGACAAATATCTGCTCTCGCATACGAGCCAGAGAAGTGCCGGCGAGTGTGACCAGCGGCTATGGGTGACCGGAGGCGTTTGCTGGAAGCGCGTCGCATTTTGTGTTCATCGCTTCTTGTGCGGACGCCTTACAAAAGAAAAAAATGCTTCATTTAGGATAAGCGACGTCACACCTGTGCTGTAAAGTCATTCGTACTCGTCGGAATCGTGTATCCCGAAACCTAGAAGCGCAGATAACACGTAGAAGGAACTCGCTCGGTACGCTAGGCCTAAAGTTTGGTGGAAGTCATGCTGGTAGAATCGGATGGTGGAAGTCTCATTTACTTCTACAATTGCACGGCAATGTAACACATTTACCGTCGCTGTTCACACCGATACCTCTAGGCACGTAAACATCACAATACAGCACCACATCACGGTTGTCAAACCGATATAAGTACGTGATAAAAATGTAAATATTCACGGATTCTGCGCTCCATAAATATTGAGGCGGTATTGTCACCGCATGAATAAAAAAAAACATCTGCTAGAAAGCGTAATGATCATCGTTAGCTTATTTCGACTGCAAACACATTTGTCTACACATTCGAGAGGAAAACGTTGAAAATAACAGTGATTTCACGTACTGTGCCACGTGCATTTCCATCATGCCACCATCTTCCACCATGTTTCCACTATGCCGCCGCCATCCAGCTTGTTCACCAAGCCATCCACCAAAACATATTTTGCATCGCCACCATCAACCAGTATTTTCCACTGCAACCATCATTGGCTCGCCACCACCACCACCATCTGCCACCATTTTTTCCACACTCGCCATCATCAACCATTATGACCACCACAGCTTCCAGCTTATCCACTATTATTTCCACCACATCCACTATTGTTTCCACCATATCCAGCAACGATTCCAGCATCCACCAACCAAGGATTTTCAATAGGGCATGCCATAATTATTTTGCAAAGTATCTATTTTGCGAAAAGATACAACAGACACTTTCATGACAGCCTCGTTTGTAGCACAGAATGAAGCTACGCTTTTCTTATCGAGAGGCCGTGAGTATACGAACTGTAAACGCTTACTATGTGGGAAATAGGAGAATAAACCCAGATTAACGGTCAACTTCAACAATCAGCAATAACATTCTTTTAACCAACAAGTTAAGTGGGAGAGCTCTTCACTGTGCTGTCTTTAAGACCACTGAAATTAGCTCATTCTCTAAAAAAAGTGGCTCCCAATAGTTCAGCAGAAGCAGAGGTATTGATTTAGAAATAGTTAGCAAAATTTTACCCCTTTTCGCTTTGTATGCCTTAGTTCACTGAGTGGAAGTGCCTCTTTATCATGTACCATCCAACTTATCCCACAGTAGACAGGATCTGCATTTTGATATTCAGTGCTCGTCGTGTATTCTTCGCGTGGCCTCTTCAATAAGCGGTGACCTGTAAAACTTAAGTGTTGCCTTTTGCATTGTCTATGTTTTATGAACCTAGGGCACCCTGTATGAGGATTTAATGAGTATATGTGCCTATCTGCCTTCGGATTTCATGTCTGTAACATGATTTGCAGTTTTTATGTATTACTTTTATTGCTAAAATATGCAGAAATCAGCAGAGCTGAACCAATGCGTTGTCAAGCGATCCGGTGCATGGTCTTCATGAATGGTGAGGTGCACGTTTGCACGATAAAGAGTCCCTGGTAGTGGGAATTTCCCGAGCCCTCCACTTCAGCGTCTCTCCAATCATATCGTGTTTTTTTGACGTAGCAATTATTCTTATTCGTTGTTGGTTAACGGTCGTTCACCGTGACTACGCTTCTTACTTTTATTGCGCATCCTTCTCTGCATTCTGTGCGTCTAACACATGAGAACTGTTACTTCCACGTAATTTGTCTTCTTTTGTTATGTTTGTTGCTGACATTTCTATCGTTGTTTGCTGTCGCATCTGATGTCAGATTGCTGTGTCATCAACTAAATACTGCAGCTTATTGGGAATTAGCCAAATATTAAGTTAAAATTGAGCGCTTGTGTCGTGTTTCCATGTCGTTGTCCCAGTAGTCAGTGCGTGCTCTCCGGTAATGATGAATACATACCAACTCACCCCGATGTTCTGCTTTGTTGTGTGAAATATTAAAAAACTCTACTTTTGTTTTGAATTTCATCCACTTGGGCTTCAAGAAAAAAAAAGAAAAAAATGAAGGATACTTTGTACATTCCAAAGTGTGTTCGGCGAAAGCGTGTGGCCATTCCACTGACTATGCCCTGTCTTTTTTTTACACTTTCACTGGGATAACACACAAACCGAATGCGTGCGTGTTTTCTTTTTTAATTTTTTACCGCGAATCGCAGCGAGACGCGACACTAATCTTCCTCCGTTCGCATGCGTTAGTATTTTCTCGTGCTTTGCGCATCGCGCAAACGCCATCCGCGTTACCAGCGCTTAAATTGACGGACCCTTTGTAAATTCGAAAGTGTATTCCGTGGATGCATGTGTCGTTGAGACGGCGTCGGTCAGAATGATTGCAAGGGCTGGGCACAGCGACGCTACGCAAGCAAAGCGCGAGCGCTGTAGAGTCCGACGCGACCGCCCTCCGTTTGCGCTCCCCGGCGGCCACCTTATTCTGTGCCAGAGCTCGGATGGACAGACGGACAGACGGAGGGACAGACGGACGGGCAAACGGATGAACGGACAAACGGACGGACGGACGGACGGACAGATGAACGGACGGACAAACGGGCCGACGGACAGACGGACGAACAGATGAACGGACGGACAAACGGACGGACGGACGGACAGATGGACGGACGGATGGACAGACGGACGGACAGACAGACGGATGGACAGATGAACGGACGGACAACAAATGGACGGACGGACAGACGGACAGATCAATGGAAGGACAAACGGACGGACGGACAGATGAACGGACGGACATACGGACGGACGGACGGACGGATGGACGGACGGACGGACAGATGAACGGAAGGACAAACGGACAGAAGAACGGACGGACAAACGGACGGACGGACAGACCGACAAACGGACGGACGCCGGCCGGACGGACGGACAGAAGGACGGACGGACGGACGGACAGAAGGACGGACAGACGGGCGGATGGACGGACGGACGCCCGACGGACACCGGACGGATGTGAGCATGAGACATTAAAGGCTTTCGCCATTAACAATGTGCCTCGTCAGTGAACTGTTTGCATGAAAATTACTTCATGTAACCACCCATGACTTGAACAGCATAGTGTAAAGAAACTAACTGTAGAGCAAGGAATTCAAAAAATACTCCCGATGCATCTCACTAAAATTCACCCAGCTGAAGTAAAGAACTTCGTAAAGAACAGTGACGAAAATCCCGACAGTCCTGCGCAATGAATCCGGCCAGCCATAGTGAAATAAGAGGAAAAATTCTCCTAAGTGGGCACGCAAGGCTTTCGGCTGAAAGCTTTACTCCGTACATGCAGATAATGAAAACTTCCCATGCGGGGGGCCTCTAGAAAACAATCATTTTACTCCCACGGGAAGTTTTCTCCAGTTTACAGAGTAGTGGAGCAGTCATATATATACTTTAATTTTCTTGTGCTCGTCAAACGCAGCGCTGGATTATTTTAGAGGGACACAAAGGAGAAAAAACAATTTTTCGCGTATTATTAAACTGCAATTTCACAGTCCCGAAAACACCACTCATACCACGAGAGGACACTTGGTACGCGAGAAAACACGCGAAAAGAAAATGCGGGTGGAGACGCCACCTTGAGATTTCCGCACCAAACACCATGAACTCATAGATTTTGAAGTCGTCTACCGGGTCCTACGTAGATTCTAATCGGATGAAAATCGAGTAGATTGTCATCTCTGGGTACCATAGACCTAACATACGATGTTTCAGAAAACTTCATCCAGCCCATGTCGAGCAATTTCATTACAGGAACCCATGTCGAGCCCATGTCGAGAAAATTTAATCCAGCTTAAAATACGAAAAGCAGTTTCTGAAATTCGTGACGTAGTGAGCACCGGCAGGGTCAAATGCATCTGCACTGCCTACGAATACAAGGCACCTCAGATATTAGTGTTCACTATGACGGGGTACACGCTTGAGCTAAATCATTGCGACCGAATGGCAAACGCTCAAGTGCACAGCAAAGATAGGTGTAGGTTTGGGATATGACTTACTTGATGTAAGCATCGTGCATCGTGGCCACCGATACTCCAGTGCTCTTAATTCCAAGCATTGGGCTCCTCTCTTCTATTTCTCGAAACATAGCCGGAAAGCCAGCCCTATTTATGGTATTTAGAGCGATTATTGCTTCATTTTTCTTTTCTTCCTCAATAATCGCTTGAGGTACAGTGTTTCTCACCACAGCCAGGACCGCATCAGACTTGAAGACCTTCTCTTCCTTTTGAATGCGCAGCTTGTAGCCAACACCTGCAGCATACGATGCACGAAGATTGGCCCTCTGAACAACAAAATAGGCAATCAGGCATTTTGCGACCGCTTTCGAGGCATGAAGACAGAAGGAATACGTGAAAACGGGATGCGCATGATACCATTACATATTAAAGGACCCGAAAGCCTTTAAAAACACAAAAACAAGCATGATCTTTTCTCCTGGCATTTCCCGTCCCAACGGCACAATTTGCACCGCTAGGAGTCCTTTGACATGACGTCATGGCGAAAAAAGCCCTCCATTGGTCCATACACGAGGGATATGAGTTCGTGAACTGTGTCCTGCTCTCCTTCGCACGCATTCGCACACCCACTCTGCCGCGTCCTGAATGACTATGGCGCGCAGTCCAGTGATTGCTCTTCGTTTTCGACTGCTCTAGCAGAGATAACAGCCGTGGTGCCGTAAGCTATGAAATCCTGACATTCCAAACGCTTAGCGCAGATATTCTCCACGTGCTTTAAAAAGAAAAAATGTGCTGAGGAGTGATGCGAGAAAGAAAGCGCTCTTATTCCTGTCATCTCCGAGTCTATTAGGGCCCTTTTTTATGTACGAGAAATGCTGATCTCACATACCTTTTACAGTGCCTGAAGCTGCAATTACTCGCGTATTTTTGTGCGGTCAACTAATTTCGCATCATATTGCAATTATGAAAAAAGGACAGAGCGGGTAGTTGTGACCAAAGAAAGAAGCGTATGAATGTGAATAACAAACGTTGATGGCGCTTTTGTAAAGGTTATATTTCAAAATTAAGTGGGAAAGAAAACGACCATAAAAAAGTGACCAGTAGCTACATTTGAATGTGTAAAAAAACATGAAAGCAATTGACACGGGCCCTCTATAGCACCAAATTGCCTTTGAAGGGATAGGTGATGAAAGACTGGAATAGTAAAGAAATTAGCGGGATGTAGCAAATTTGTCAACCCCTTATTCGCTGTATATTCAAGAAGTGATATCGAGTTTTTCAGGCACATCTTGAACAATTCATAGTAATAAAATAACGTACTTCACCAAATAATCACGCTCTAAAGGAAGTAGTAGTTGCATGCTGTCGAGCAACATTCAAATTTACATTTTTTGCAACTGTTGGTAAGCCCTCTATGGGCAACTCACCACACGCGTTCTTCAGAAAGCTGGGGGAACCCCAGGAGACGACGCTGCCGTTGTACATCACAATGATCCGATCACCCAGAACATCGGCTTCTTCCATGTCATGCGTGGATAGCAGTATGCTTGATTTACCACGTAACTCTTTTATCAAGGACCATATGCTCCGCCGCGTCTCGGGATCCAAAGCCGCCGTCGGTTCGTCTAATATCAACACCTGTTGCAGACCGGCAATGAATAACAGTGACTGGCCTTTTCATCCACAAGACAGCTACACTTGCTCCTGTCGTCGCTAAAATATTCTTTGAATTAGGAAGCAAAGTTAATATTAGTTCGAACTCAAACATTAGGAAAAAAGCCTGTTTACACATTTCTGGTGTCAAACCACAACAATTATTATCTATGCTTTCTCGTTAAACCAAATGCACTGGATAGGTATACTTTCTCGGGCGAGTAAGCAGTGTCCAAGCAGTTATTATTCTTCACTCAAGCTGACTAGGTGAAAATAAGCAGCAAGGCAGGACCTCCGATGCTGGCCCGCTACTCTTTAAACGTTCTCTTCGAAATTACGGCTCGAGGGTTGAGCTCACTTGTGGTGGCCGCCGTTATGTCCGAAATAGAGACCATGTCGTGTGCATTCACTTCAGTGAATGCTGTGCGAAACAGGTTGTCGAAAATTCGTCCAAACACTGCGGCGTCTGAGAAAGCACATAAGCTCTTAGAATTAATCACTAAAATCAATCAAAGCGCTTCCTCCTCAGTGTAGTTGGAAGCACCTGTGCTCATTATACGAACCACCAAGAAGGTATGTATTCCATTGTAGAACAGACGCAAATGATCTAGTAATGCTTGTGAGTGGCCGCACATTCGATGCGAACGACACTCTGCGGCTATGCAGTGGTTACTTGGGTCACAGCTTTTTGCAGCCTGGTGGTAGAGGAGAGCAGCGTTGCCAAGGGACCCAATGACACGATTGCATGAA